>JASDQU010735534.1:194626-216414 GCA_032191745.1 Picea mariana | reverse complement strand
TGTTTAGGGTTGGGACTCTTTTGACTTGTCGTCATGTAGGGAGTATACCATTAACATGTACCAAATTAGATTGTTATGTATGTGATGGAAGGTTGGGGATGCATGTCATGTAAATATGATACAAATATGCATGTAGGCATGAGCATGGTACTACTATGATTGAGACTTCATAGAAAACTATATTTTTCTGGAGCCACTGGCATTGAGATTCCTAGAAATACTGCATTGGAGCCCTGGAGGGGTGAGAATTTCCCCAGGTACTACAGGGTAGAGAAGCAGATTTCATCCCTGGGGTGGTACAGGATAGGGAAGAGAGTTGTGTGGTGGAAAAGGTTGTAAGAGTATGTGTGTTATCATTTGTTGGTTATTGTACTATGTGAGGGATTTTAGTTAGCCACATGAGTCATTTCTCCTTGTGGAATCTTATCTCATCTTGAGGGTGGCCTGATATTCAAAGAAATGGAGCTGCAGAGCTTATGGTTGGGAGGAACGTCCTTCGTACACCGCCATTTGGTGATATTTCTTCATAATAGAATTGTTATGGTTTCTATGTTATTTTCTTAGTTAGTTATTTGTATCTTACAAATAAAGATGTTGTGATTGTGAGTGAATTACATGTTGTTATAATTTTGTATTGTTTACCTGTGCATTGCATGAGTTGCTACACACGGGAATTGTACATGCATCGAGAAAAAAGAGAGAAGATTGTTCTGATACCATTGATATGAATTGTATAGAGAATGAAATGAACACACACAGGAATATAGCAGAGAGCATGGTAATATAGTCAAAACCCAACTTCTACTAATGAATAAAATAGTGGAATATTGTAGGGCACAAACTAACTAGAATGGTGGTAGCTTATCTCTGAAGAGAGAGAGAGATGTCGATTACACTCATTCACAAAAGATAATACAAGAGACCAAAAGGATGGCCTTCTAACATAAAGCAATAAACCTAAAGGTTCAAAACCCTAACCTATAAGGCAAAGCACCAAAATTTGTTTTTGAAATACCAAAAGGTATTTTTTGGCATTAGGTTCTACATCAATTTTTCGAGAGCATAAGTTTCACATACAATCTTTGTTTGGCGCACATAGTAGCTCATTGGAATGATCTAACTGAGGACTATAATAAAACAACATGTCCTAGCTTTTCCATATATAAAACTTGGCCCTTGTCCCTTCTCAAAGAACATTTTTTAGGGCCTCAAAATGGCCCCAGAAGTTTAGGACCAAAAACATTATAACAAAACTAGCAAGATGGAGAACCATGTTGAGTCAATGGAAGAGGTGGGTGACTACCTGATCAAGGTGGATATTGGTGGCCGCCCACCTATTCCACTTGGAACCCCACCATTGTTTCTTTCATTTTTTCTGTTTCCTTAATTGTAGCACAGTTTATTATTTTTGGCAGTTTTTCGGGTCCTGAACTTCCAAACATCTAGTGAAGATGAGTTTGTTCCAAAATTTTCACATAATATCAAAATTTGTATTTCTTGGATAGATCTTTCTATCGATGTATCATGTGCATCAAACGGAAATAGTATGCCAAAGTTACAACCCCGGGAAATTGATGTACCAATTTACCCCAACGGGGCCCATATTCTGGTGTTTCATCTCCTAGGGTTAGGTTTTTGGATGTTTAGGGTTTCCATTGTTTCTCAATAATATATAGGCCTTCGAGCCTCATTGTAACATAGAGTTCAGAGGCCTATACCCACCACATCTCTTCTCATAGATAATCTACCAACACTCTAACTAGTTTATTTCCATTCTATCTGTAAACAAATTTCAGTTCTTTGATATTAATGAAATGAAGTATTATTTTCGCTGCATCTTTGCATTCATGGTTATTTGTGTATTCTGTTGTGTTCCTGCATAAATTTGAATCAATGGTGTCAGAGCATTATGTTCTTTCTAGATCCTTCTTTGCATGTCCCCAATGAGGTCGAGGTATAAGGAGTTAGGCTCGATCTGGTTGAACCTTTGCAAGATCAGCCTCGCAAACCTCGACGGTCGCCCATGGGGGATAAAAAGAAAGATGAGGAAGTAGGATATCCTATTCAAATATTGCTCGAGGAGGCCCTTGAAAAACAAAGGAACATGATGATGGATAACTTCACTCAAATCCTTCAACGATTGCTCATTGGCAGTGTATTTTCATCCAGCAGCCACTCTGGAGGCGCAACCCCTTTTAAGGTACAAGTAAACTTTGACATTCCCATATTTGATGGCCAAATAGATTCAGATTTCATAGATAGATCATTGAATCTATTAGAAGGATATTTCTTGGTTCATGACTTTTTCGACCAGGAGAAGATTATATTTTCACTGCTCAAAGTCGTCGCCCATGTCAAGGACTGGTGGGAAACCTACTGTGAGAAAAAGGACGAGGAGGAAACCTCTCTATTTTTGGTCATACCCACTTGGAATTCTTTCTGAGACACCATCAAGGAACACTATTATCCTGTGAGGAGCTATGAGGACAAGTGCATACAATGGACTATGTTGCGGCAGCAAAGGGATCAAGATGTGCATGAGTTGATGAACCTGTTCCATACCCTGCACACAAAGTTGGGTATCAAAGATTCAGAGAAACATTTAGTGTTGAAGTACCGTAGTTGTCTACACAGATACATTTAGGAGGAAATGGATTTCCTCGACATCTCCTCGCTTGGTACTGCATATCAGTATGCTGCCAAGATTGAGCATAAATTCAAATAGAAAAAGCGAGACTTTGGATCTGCGAATCAAAAGCAAGTGAAAGGTGCCCCCAAGCCATGGAGTAAAAGACAAAGCCAAGGCATGGCGGCTCCAGACAACTTGCCAAATATGCAAGTAAAGAAAAACATCGTGAAGCTGAAGAGGGACACGGGAAAGTGGTGTGAGTTCCATAAGAGCTCCACTCTCAACACAAGTGAGTGTCGAGCCAAACAATCACTGGTGGCCGAGATGAGGGCTTCTGACTCAAATGCATGCTCGGACATTGAATTAGAACCCAAGAAGGGTAATAACAGAGGGAAGCAGATTATTGATGCAAATCCCAACGCCATCATTTCCACCACGAAGATCAAAAAGGAAGAACCAGAAGATCTAGAGGAGGAGGAGCGTCTCTTCCACTCCCAGATGTGGGTAAAGGGTTCCCCACTACAGTTCATTGTCAACAGTGGGAGCCAAAAGAACCTCATTTCAGTAGAGGTCATGAAGCGGTTGGGCTTGTTGACCACAGCACACCCACATTTGTACACCATTGGGTGGCTTCACCAAGGACGGGATCTTCGTGTCAGCCAGCAATGTCGCCTTGCCTACAGCATAAAGCCCTTCATCGATGAGGTATTATGTGACATTACTCCTCTTGATTTTTGAGATGTATTATTAGGCCAACCATACTTGTGGAAGCGACATGTTGTGTATGAGTCCCAGACTCACACTGTTATTGTTACCTTGGGAAATAAGTTGTACAGGATACCAGAGGTACCACCGCCTGCCGCTATCTCTTTGGTTACTGCAAAACAATGCAGTAAGCTCATTTCAAAAACCAAGAAAAAAAATTTACTAATGATCTGACCTCATGGAAGGAAGAAGACTATGGCCATGACCTCCAGACAGGGCTCCTTCACACAACAACAACAAATGGACAAGGTCGTGGAGGAGCACCGAGACATCTTCACCTCACCCGCAGGGGTGCCTCTACACTATCAGGTCAAGAACCCCATCAATATAACCCCAGATGCGCCACTACCCAATGGACCTATCTATTGGCGCTCTGTTCTGGAGAACGATGAAATCAACAGGCCGATCCAGGAGATGATGTAGAAAGGTCACTTCCAGCCAAGTTCATCACCCTGTGGGAGCCCAATCGTGTTGGTGCAAAAGAAGGATGAGACTTGGAGACTCTGTATTGACTATCGGGCATTGAAAAAGATCATTGCCTGGAATAGGTACCCAATCCCATGGATTGATGACCTTCTAGACCAACTGAAATGGGGAAAATATTTCAGCAAGATCGACTTGAATTCTGGGTATCACCGGGTACGAATCGAACCGTCTGATGTGTGGAATACTGCCTTCAAATCCAAGGAGGGCCTTTTCAAATGGTTGGTCATGCCTTTTGGGTTGATGAATGCTCCTACAACCTTCATGAGGTTGATGGACGACAGCTTGTGGCCATTCACAAACTCATTTGTAGTAGTGCACTTGGATGACATCCTGATCTTCATCCAAACTTGGGAAGAGCACCTCCACCACATCTGACAGGTCCTCCAAACACTGTGAAAACACAAGTTGTGTGCCAATTTGGAGAAGTGCACTTTTAGCATGACCCAGGTTCAGTATCTGGGATACATTATTGATGAGCGTGGGGTGCATGTGGATCCAACCAAGATCCAAGTCATCCAGGATTGTCCAGCCCCGACCACTCTAATAGAACTTTGCAGCTTTCTGGGTCTTTCTAATTTATACTGCAGGTTCGTGTTGGGATTCTCTCATATCACTTGCCCTTGAGTCAAGTCACCAAGCAAGGAGCAAAAGAAAAATTATTTTGGTCATAATCTCAACAGAAGGTGTTCGTAGAATTGAAACATCACCTATGTTGTGCCCCAGTGCTCACATTACCAGACTTGCAACAACTATTTGAGATCGATACAGATGCCTCTGACTATGCTATTGGTGTAGTTCCTACTCAAAAAAGGCATCCAGTGGAATATCACAGTGCGACATTGTCTGACACAGTCCGAAAGTATCCCACTTATGAAAAAGAAATGTATTCCATTGTGTAGGCTTGCCGACAATGGAAGCATTACATTTTGGGGAAGGAAACTATCATCCACACAGACCATCGACCCCTGCAGTTCATACAGACACAAGGAAAGTTGCAAAATGATTGCCATCAAAAGTGGTCCACATATCTGCAACAATTTTATTTTAACATCAAGTACAAGAAGGGCAGCACCAAGAATGTTGCTAACTGCCTCAATAGACCATCAATCGTGGCGATAACCACCATGCTCAACTCTTTTGGGAACGAGACTTATGATTGGCCACTTCTCTATAAGAGTGATCCAGAATTTTTCCACACATATAAGATGCTCTTGGAGGGTAACCAAGTCCCAAATTTTCACCTATAGGATACCCTACTATGTCACCTGGGAAACCTTTGTGTTCCTTCAAGCGAGTGTGCCAAGATGATTTGGGAAGTGCACTACAGTCGGGTCGTTAGGCATTTCAGGGTCGAGAAAACAGTGGCAGTACTGCAGAAGTATTTCTATTGGCCAAACCTTCAACAAGATGTCAGGAAGTACATCAGATCTTGCATTTCATATACCATTGCCAAACCGACCATCAAGAAGCAAGGCCTCTATACTCTGCTTCCTACCCCTATTCTACCTTGGGAATCCATCTCCATGTATTACATGTCGGGGATTCCTTCTACTAAGAATGGAATGACTGTGTTTTCATGGTTGTCGACAGATTCTCGAAGATGGCCATTATAGCGGCCTGCAAGAAGAATATCACAGCAAAAGCCACTGCTAAACTCTTCTTTGAACAATTTTGGGTACACTTTGGGATCCCACAATGTATCATATCAGATCGGGATAGCAGGTTCCTCAATACATTTTGGTTGAGTCTCTGGTCAATGTTGGACACCAAGCTCACCAAGTCCACATCTTTCCATCCCCAAATTGATGGCCAGACAGAGGTCGTCAATAGGATGATCGTACATGTTTTGCGCATGTACAACTCAAATCATCCATGCAGATGGGATAAGAGCCTCCCCTATCTAAAACATAGTTATAATTGGGTCCCTCCATAGCTCCACTGACCACAGCCCCTTTCAGGTGGGCTTAGGATTCCAGCCACTATGTCCCATTGACGTAGCCATGCCCTTTGCAGCTACTCAGGCTTATTCGGCTCATGTCCAGTATGAAGCTACCAAGGTGAACAACTTCATTCAGCGCATTCAGCACATTCACCAATGGGTTCATGACATATTGGATAGATCCAATGCTAAGTACAACCAGCGGCATGATCAGCATCGAGTGCAACACAACTTCCAGGTGGGCGAGAAACTGTGGCTACATTTGCAGAAGGAGCACCTCGTTGGACCCCATCGCAAGATTCGCCTGCTTCGATATGGACCATACACCATCACCAAGGTTGTAGGGGACAATTCCTTCAAGCTCATTATTCCACCATTCCTTGGTCTGAACCCAGTGTTCAATGTGGACTACCTTTGGCCCTACTTTCCACCTCTACTGGACATATCCGACATGGCAGAACAACTCAAACCAACAGAGTTAAATCCGGACTGCATGGAACAAGCCACAACTAATTAGATTATGGACACACAAATCAAGAACACCTGCCACCAGAGGATCCATCTATATTGAGTTTTCAAAGCAGGCCAACTCCTTCACCAAGGCAAGTGGCTCACCAAGGACCAAGTTCAGCAGAAGTTTCCTTATCTCATGCAGGAACTCAACGCAATGGGGACCATTGCTTCCTAAGGGGGTAGGAATGATCTTAGTGGATATTGGTGGCCACCTGCCTATTCCACTTGGACCCCCACCATTGTTTCTTTCAGTTTTTCAGTTTCCTTAATTGTAGCACAATTTACTATTTTTGGCATTTTTTCGGGTCTTGAACTTCTGAAGGCCTTTTGAGGCCCTAAATGACATTTTTTGGGCATCAAACATCCGACAAAGATGGGTCTATTCTGGCCCCATTATTCATTGTCAAAAATTGTAGTCCTCAGATAGATATTTCTAACAATATATCATGTGTGTCAAACGGAGATAGTATACCAATTTACCCCGACGGGGCCCATATTCTGGCGTTTCATCTCTTAGGGTTAGGTTTTTGGATGTTTAGGGTTTCAATTGTTTCTCAATAATATATAGGCCTTCGAGCCTCATTGTAACAAAGAGTTCATAGGCCTGTATCTGCCACATCTCTTCTCAGAGATAAGCTACCAACACCCTAGCTATTTTATTTCCATTATGCTTGTAAAATTTTAGTTCTTTGATATTAATGAAATGAAGCGTTATTTTCGCTGCATCTTTGTATTCATGGTTATTTGTGTGTTTTGTTATGTTCCTGCATAAATTCATATCACCATTGATATCTTCCTGGATCAGTCCTCCCCCCTTAAGTATCAATGGTCTCCATTGCATCAATTTCACACAATAGATGGGGAAATTTTTGCTAAATCGTAATCTTGGTCAGTCATTTGCCTTAAGAAACTAGCATGCTTTGACAACCTGGTAGAGTTGAATTTATTGATAGGTTCCCTTCATCTTGCTTTCCATGATCTTATCCATTGTATCTTTCTCAAGGCAATCAATATTGATTTTTGCAGGAGCCAATTGCTCAACCACCTCCAAGGTGTCCAACAGAGGCGGGAAATATGGTCAAAGCAGTGACATATTAAATATTGGGTGCAAGCCAAGGAAAGGAGGAATACTCAATTCAAAATTATTTTCACCCACAACCTTTTTTATGTTGTAAGGGCCATATCAGAGTGGTATGAGCTTCATGTGGGATCCTTTGAGGCGCTCTTTCTACAAATGCAACTAGACCTTGTCACCAACATGATACTTGTGTGGAACCTGATGCTAGTCAGGTCACTGCTTGTACTTGGCATTGGCCTTCTGAAATATATCATGAGCTTGTTGTTGGAGGTGGTGGATCCATTCAACAATTTTGGTTTCTCTATCTGCCCCACTCAAAGAGTGGGAGGACTCTATCAGTGAATATGGAACAGAAAGAGCTACATCAATGGGGACCAATGGATAGAACCCAAAGCACACATGAAAAGGGTTGTGGCCAATAGAGCTATGGAGAGCTATGTTATAACTATGTTGAACATATGGAAGGCTCTCATCCCATGTACATGGATGCTTGGATTTTTACATGCACAAAATATGCACAAACATCCTATTGACCAATTTCGTTTGACCATTGTTATTTCCCTAAAATGCCCTACTCATGCATACATGGCCTTGGCCCTCTTACTTGCATATTTTTCCAAAGCATTGTTGAGAAGATCTTCTTAAAAAAACATTTTTTGGAATGTGTACACGCCCTGCACCATTACAACCCATGTACATACGCTTGCTGCACCAGTAGTTTATTTCAGTTTTTCTCCTTAAAGCATTTCAAAAAAAAAAGATTTTCATTTCAGTTTGGTAAAGTTGTTAGAGTTGGTTATTTGCAAAAAGGAAAAAGATTCTTTCTTTCAAGTTCTTCTTGATTTATTGAAACATAAGTAGCTTGTAGTCAAGCAAAAGTATGTTTTAAGTTTTCTTTACCAAGATCTTGAAAAAGTTAGTTAAGAAAAGTTGAGTTACAAAGAGTTGGTTATAAAGCTTTGATTTTTAATTTAAAGTAATTTTTCTTTCAAGTGCTTTAATTTTCTCCTTTTTTCGTCTCTTTACAACACCATTAGTTTCACCATTGTACCTTGTGAGTAAATGAAGCCTTTAAAAAGAACACTTAATCTAAAATACACTAGACTTTTTGCTTGTAGGATCAACAAACTAGTTTAGGGTATAGGGTTTTGAATTAGGTTGGAGAGGAAAGTCTTCAAGGTCGTTAAATCAAACATTGGAGTTTGAGTTAGGGAGTGTTTAAGTCCTGTGTCGTAAAATTTATCTGGGACCCCCCTCTAACACAGGGGATAAACATGAGGTCATGTGAGGAAAGGCAGTGGAGACAACCCATCCAAAGCTGAACTAAACATAGTGGGGAACGCATATTGAGGATCTGTCTCGGGAATAATACCGACTGCATTTGCCTACGGAGCTTCATGGACCTTGAATTCATTCGAGATACTCTCTTTTCTTCTCAACCATTTTTTCTCGATACCCTTGATAGGTTTCAGACTTGTTATCCTGCTCATTGTGATCTTCCCGACTGTTGATTGTACCCGCCTGGTGGCTGACTACGAGCTAGCAACTTAGTTGCTCATATTCTAGGGACTTACACAGGTGATTGTGGGGGTATACCGCGGTACCTGGGGCAGACGTTGGATCATTCTTCGCAGAGCATACCTGGGGGGTGCTTCAATTTTCAAGTTTCACTTACACCGGTTTGTTTCTCTAATGTTGATTGGCGTAACAGTCCTTCCTACTAGATAGTCGACTGCTTGATTTGTCTTTAGGAAATTTTTAGTGTGTGCTTGGTGTTTAAACGTTAGTTAAGCCTTACTATGTCGTTTGATCATTTCACAAGGTGGAAGATCAACAGCTCTGCCAGTCGAGAAGGATTCAGGGCTTCTCACCAGTTACATTGGAGCCACCTTCGCCCTCGTTACAGTGAAGACTTGACCAACAAGGGTCGTTCGAAGCGATCGGGCCACAAGAAACTGTGCCCAAGCCTGTTTCACGAGGAGACTATTTGACTCCAAACAAACCTACCATTTTTTACCTTGAGGCAGAGGCTCTCAGGTTATCCAACCCTCCGATCACTGACTTGTTGGCGTCGATTTTGATACAAGTTGTCCCTCCTAAGGTGACACCTTCTAAGCGCCAGCTAGTCCTACAAGCAGCAATGGAAGAAAATGTTGCTACTCCGTCCAGGAGTCCTCATACTCTCGTTACGACTACAACCATAGTGGGCATCCTACCTCCTCTCCCACCCTCACCAGTTTGAACCACAATGGTCTTGACTCCCTCTACTTCAGATAGTGGTCCAATATCGTTATCGGCGTCAACCATCGCTCTGTTTACTCAGAGTGTGATGGGCCCTCCATTCTCATATGGGATGCCCAGATTTGATTCGAACTTGGTTCTTACCTACTCCACCTTATAGACCATGGGCCTGGGGGCAAGGAGCTCAAACGCTCCTATGCAAGGGTCAACTGGGGGTGCTTCAGTCCCATTTAATGCTATCCCTTACTGTGGGGGTCATATACCTCCTTCGTCCCCCTCGCTCGGTGGTGCTTTCCAGCAACCAATCGGGTTGAATGGTAATTATAACTTATTTAGAGCATGCAGTTTAGGGTGTTCAGCTTATACAACGTTGGTGAGATCCACGTAATTCTCTTTGTTCGGTGTGTTTGGAAACAACGTTTTTTCTTCAGTTGTTGTCTCGGATGGGGGCAACCCCGATTTTGGGAAACAGAACCTCGTGCAGGGTACTATTCCTTTACAAGGAGTGACGATTGGATTTTTCTCCACTCAGGGTCTTTGGAATCCTTGGCAGGGATCAGTTCCCTCACAAGGGATGTCGATCGAGGGCAACCCCTTCCATGCTCAATGGAACCTCGGGCAGGGCTTCGTACCCATGCATGTCGGATCAGCTGGGGGTATCCCTTTCCAAAATCCTTGGAACACAATGCAGGGACAAATCCCTACACAAGCTAAGTCATCCAATTACGGGAGTCAATCGATGATACCCCAACAGATGCAGTTTTTGTATGCTAGTCAAGGTCACGATTTCTACTAGAACCCTGGCCAACAGTTCAACTTTTCTTCGCAACCTGGTGCCAGTCAAAATCTAGGATGCTCTTTTCCTGTAATTAGTACTCAACCTAAACTATCATTTCTGGTGATGCTACATCTGCCAAAATTGTCGATATTATTGAACGACCCAATTTGTCATGATCCGCGTTGGCCCCCCATGCCGACTAATTTTCCCTCAGATATTCAGAAATTTGAAGGCAAGCCTGGTGAAGATCCAGGTGATCACGTGACAAATTTTCATTTATGGTGCTCGTCAAACTCACTAAGGGACGACTCTGTCCAGTTGCACCTTTTTCAGTGCACTCTTATAAGGGGTGTCGTGAAATGGTATATTGATCTCGACCACTCGAGGTACTCTTACTTCAACGACTTTGTGATGGTATTCTTGAACCATTTCCAGTTACCTGTGAGATACGATGTTGGCACCGAATTGCTAGCCAACTTTGAGCAAACCAAGTCCGAACACATCTCGGATCATATCTGAGAACGACAGCGTCGAAAGAGATTAATTAAGATCTAGGTCCCTCCTACTTTCCTGCTAGAGTGGTTCCTGAAGTATTTGGTGCCATGCATATCTAAGGACGTTGCGACTTCTAGAGTGTTTTCAGAGGAGGAGGCGATTATGAAAGCACGGTAGCTTAAACCGATCTACTCTAAGTTCGGCATGCTCTATGAGATTTTTCCAGATGTGTTGCAGTCTATTCTCGATAAGGCCAAGCAAAATTATGGACCCCGTGCCAATGGTATTGTGGGCTCAGCGCAAGGAAATTCCAGTGATTTGTTGTCAAATCAATTGCAACAATTGTCGATACAACAGACTGTGGCCAGCCAGACCTCGAGTTCAGTTGTTCCCCCTACCCAAATGTTGAATGTACATAGTGTGCAGTCGGTGAACCCTAAGGCCAACCAGCAGCCTGAGGGAAAGAAAAAACAATGGAATAAGAAGGGTAAAGGGGATAAAAATGCTACCAACAATTCTAGCGGGGTAAAAACAAAGAAGACAAAGTCGAAGTATCTATGTAACCTTTGCATGGAAGACCACGCGACTCATCTGTGCCCTCATCTTGAAAAATATCATAATCTATTGGTGCAGCAACAGCCTATTGTGCTGAAAAAACCATTTTCACATGGGAAAAACATGGCTCAAGCTTTAGCATCCCTGAGCGTGGAAGGGGGCAGTCAGGTACCCCCCACAACTACTAATAACTATCTGGTCACAAATATTTACATGATGAATGATGAGGCTAATATAGAGACCAAGGCCCGAGATTACGGAATGTCAAAATCTGTCAAAAAGGGAAAAGAATACACGAACCCACCAACTCCTCTCCAGATTGAGAAGATGGCAGGCGAAATGATGACTCACATCCCAAAAGGTGTGTTTAAAAAGGATTCTCATTATCCAAATGTGAGGGCCACCCAAAACTACTCCATTGTGGAAGGTTTGGCATAGACCCCTTGCGCAATGTATGCTTTGGAAGTCCTCCAGAGTTTCCCTTCACAAAGAAAATCTTTGTTATCTGCCTTGGGATCGGTAGAGACTTGTAACCCGGGAGAAATCATTTTTTATCCAACCGACCTAAAACCTCGTCTTCCTTACCACATTGTGTTTTATATAGTAATGGCTTATACCACAAAATATTTTACTTGGAACATTTTCCATACGGTGGTTGACAAGGGTGCCTTGACTTACGTAATGTCATTGGCATGTTTGAAGGCCATAGGCCAACCCGGTTTATCTCTGTCTCATTCATACCACATGGAATCATTTCTTCTTTCCCCATGCAATTGGGAGGAAAAATCGTATGTGTCGAAGTTGAAGTGGCCGATGTGCCTCTCGACTACAACATGTTGTTAGGAAGGAGTTGGACTTATGTGATGCATGCATGGTTGCTACGGTTTTCCAGGTCTTTTGTTTTCCACATGAGGGTCAAATTGTGACCATTGACCAGTTGTCCTTCTTCTATCTTGACCCTTCATCGAGGGCCTCCACAGTCCCGATGATTAATAATTTGCAGCCTGGAATTGTCAACTTAGGTGTTGATTTGTTTTTTTTGTTGATGGGAACTTTTGATTACCCACCGCCTTCTAGTGATGTCAAGCTTATATCGGATGTTCCCGACCATCCTAGGGCTGCAATGTTTCAAGTATCGTTGTTTTGAATGACTTACTTCATCAATCCGTTGACTCTACCTTCCCCATCAACCTTGATGGAAGGGACAAGGCATCCTAGCATGGCCATGCCCTTGTCCGTGGTTGAGGTTGCGTACAACATTGTCTAGTAGACTTTGGCCAACCCCAATCCAACTCCCCCATAGGAGTTAGATCCAGTCCTCGAGCCTATTTGGGCTCAACTAGATTCAGTCCTCGAGCCTATTTGGGCTCAACGTTCTCTTGCCACTGAATATCCTTTAGACCTGGTCTTGTCCTCTGACGAGTAGATTCTAGAGGCATTGACTGGTCCCGACAGAGCTTGGGATGATCTACATCATAAATCTTAATTCCTTTCTGAGTTAAGGAGAATATAGGTGGGAGAATTTGTTTTGACCATGAATGGAGATAGTGCTTGTCCTATCAATCCTCTGGCTACGCACAGAGTTTATGTCGAGGGTAACATGGCAAGTATTGCTACAACGATTCCAATTGATATCTCCAAAAACCCTGGCGTTGTGGAGAATGTTTTCATCGGAGAAGACTACTCCCTCGAAGAGATTCAAACTTATACTGAGTTATTTAAGAAATTTCGCGACGTGTTTTTCTGGTCTTATGAGGAAATTCCAGGCATTGACCTAGGAATTTTCGAACACGAAATTATGACTTATCATGATGCCAAGCTAGTCCGACAAAAGCTTCGTTCGATGAATCCTTGAAAAGCCACAACAATTAAGACAGAAGTAGAAAAACTACTCAAAGCTGGTTTTATCTACCCCGTACAGTTGACAGAATGGGTGTCAAACCTGGTTCTCATTAATAAGAAATAGGGTATGATTCACGTGTGAATGGACTTCCGTGATTTGAATAAGGCTTGTCTGAAAGATAATTTTCCCACCTCGTTCATCGATCATATTGTCGATGAATGCATTAGTTGCAAGGTATTTTCATTCATGGATGGTTTCTCGGGATACCATCAGATTCAGATCAAACCTGAAGACCAGCATAAAACAACTTTTATTTGTCCTTGGGGCACATTCGTGTATCGTAATATGCCTTTTGGCCTAAAGAATGTTGAAGCTGCCTTTTAGTGCACCATGTCATTTTATTTTCATGACCTTAGACATATAGTCCAGGTGTATCTTGATGATCTATCATCACACACTTATAAGAGATCTGATCATCCCGCTCATCTTCGACTAATCTTTGAACAATGTCGCTATTATCGAATTCACTTGAATCCTAACAAGTGCAATTTCTACGTGACGCCAGGTCGTCTCTTAGGTTTTATTTTGTTGACAATTGGGATCATGGTCGATCCTCTCAAGGTTGAGGCGATAGTTCAATTGCCTCCCCCGTGCACGATACCCTAGCTTCAGATATTACATGGGAAAGTGAACTTTCTTCGGCGTTTTGTCACAAATTACGTCACGATCACTAAAGGGTTTATGTGTCTCTTAAAAAAGGGAGTCCCATTATGTTGGGATGAAGTCACTCATCACTCCTTTGAAGCATTGAAACGCGTTGTGACGTCTACTCCTCTGCTCTGGCCTCCTAATTATAACATATATTTCTTTTTGTATTTGGTTGCTGCAGAAACGACCATCAGCATGGTCTTGGTTCAAGAGGATGATCTACTCAAAGAGCATGTTATATATTACCTTAGTCGAGGCCTGGATTGGATGGAACTCAACTATTCCCACGTTGAGAAGCTTGATTTGGTGGCAGTTCACGCTGCCCAATGGTTCTGTCACTACATTTTTCTTTGCAAGACCACTTTCATTGTCAATGTGAACCCTTTCCAATATGTGTTGACACGACGGGTCATTGGCGGAAAGAATAGTAGATGGATTGTAATCCTCCAGTAATTTGACTTGGATTTTGTTTCCTCAAAGTCCAAAAAGTCATTGGTCTTTGTCGAACTTATTTCGGAACTTCCGGTTGAGTCTATTGATATCATGCCCGAAGAATCACCTATCAAAGGAGATCTTTTTCTAATCGCATCTTCAGACCCCTGGTATGAACATATACTAGTCTATCTCCAGACTTTGGAGTGCCCCGCTTCTACTTCCCATGATGAGCATCAACGAATTTTCCATCAGGCACGAAACTATCTCATACTCAATGACACTTTGTATCGTCAAGGTGTAGATTGCATTCTTCGTCGGTGCCTTATCCATGATAAGGCAGAGCTTGTTTTGAACAAATGTCACACTAGAGCATGTGGTGGTCATTTGTATGGGTTGGAAACATCCCAAAAGATTCTATGTCTAGGTTACTTCTGGCACTCATTAATCAAGGATTGTGTAGAGGCGGTGAGGAAGTGCCACCCGTGCTAGATCTTTTGTCGGAAGATGTGGGCACATCCTACTCCCATGTTTCCTGTCATTGTTGTTGGTCCTTTTACCAAGTGGGGGATTGATTTCACTACATGTCACCCAGCCTCAGCCAGGGGGCATTGTTACATCATCATAGCAGTAGACTACTTCACAAAGTGGGTCAAAGCTATGCCAACTTTTAGCAATGATGGCAAAACAACGGCTCTTTTCATTTTTAATCAGATAGTAGCAAGGTTCAGCATCCCGAAGGAGATTATCACTGACCATGGCAGACACTTCCAAAACAAAATGATGATTGAGTTAACATCAAATCTCAGGTTTAGGAAAGAACATTCGTCACCTTATTACCCGCAAGTGAATGGTCAGGTTGAAGCTGTGAATAAGTCTCCCAAGACTATTCTTCAGTGGATGATCAATTCTGCCAAGTCAAATTGGCATTTGATGTTGTACTCAGCATTGTGGGCCTATCGAATGTCTGTAAAGACTGCCACTGATTTTTCACCTTTTCAACTTGTATACGGGCTGGAAGTAATCTTACCTATTGAGTGTCAGATTCCTTCTTTGAATTTGGCAGTAGAGTTACTATCAGACACATCACCACTTGAGGAACGCCTATTATATCTCGAGCAGCTCAATGAGCAGTGTCATGATGCAGCCTCAGCCAATGAGGCTCATAAGAAATGAGTCAAGTGTCAGTACGATCGGTCTGTTCATCCTCATATTTTCTCTAAAGGCTATCTTGTCCTAGTCTATGATCAAGACAAATATCCCCTAGGGGCAGGCAATTTCAAACCCATGTGGTTCAGAACGTTCATTGTGAAAGAGGTCTTGAAGAAGGGTGCTTACCGTCTAGTTTATTTTAAGGAAATTCCTTGGCGGAGCCTAGAAATGGGCTCTACCACAAGAAGTATTACTCTTAGGTTGGTCACCTCGGTGACTACCTGTACATATGTATGGATTCTTATACATTTTTTGTCTTTTTTTTATGGAGGTGTAGTTATTTATGTCTTCTTTTTCACTATGGCATATGTCAAGTGAATCAGAGGTGTATTTTGGGTTCACGGACAACACTATTCGACACACTCGGAGGCTTGCTTCCACAGCTTGGGTGATTTTCACACCTGGGTGACACTACAAACAATGTCACCGAGTACAGTGCAGTGATAGAGTTGCTTCGTGATGCTTTGTCGCTTGAAATTTCTCACCTCTGGGTTTACCCAGATGCTCATCTGGTGGTGTTCCAGTTAAATGGAGTTTATCGTGTTTATGATCCCACTTTGCATCAACATTACCTTAAGATACATCTCTTAGACCGTTACTTCGATTACATTACATATATCCATGTTCCTGGGAGATTTAATCATATGACAGATACTCTAGTTAATCACATATTAGATTGGCATGTTGCACACACATACACATGTACATACATTTGTAAAATATGTAATCCATAAGGAAAAAAAGATATATATATATATATATATATATATATATATCAAAACGTGTCATGAGTACATAGGTGGGCGTGAGCACCTCAAAAATAATGTTCAGTGTACATCATTGGGATTATGCCCTAGAAAAATACATGTACAAAAGGTGCCCTCGGCACATATAAATTCTAGCCTATCTAAGCACGGGGCCTATTGGCCCTGCCATAATGTACAACGGTGTTGGCCAAACACCGAAAAACATGGATTCACATCTGTGGCACCCCCGCTACATGAGGCTACATGGAAGGCAGGAGATCCTCGATCTCAACCATGGGTATTATGGGAGTGAGCACAATGAGGTTTCTCTCCACTCATCTCAAAAATCTCTCAACCTCTCTGGTTGGAAGTCCCCCTGCGGTTGCTAGTCCACCAACTGTTGTTGGTCTTGCCTCTGGTCGAGGACATCACCGAGTCCTTGCGAAGTTTGTTGGGTGCACTGATCCCACATCTGTACATAGCAGATACATAAGATTTATTACTCTATACACATATAAAAATGATATATATAAAAACAATTAAAAATTAAATAACATTTAAAAACATGTTACATATCTCGCCCCGCTCCTCTCTGGTAGGCATGGGCATGTTCGGGTCTTTGGAAAAGTTGATCTCGACGTAGGGGTAGTCCTCGATCGTTGGAATCTGTTATGCCCATGAGTTGAATAACTTTTCATCAAAGGCCTCTATGGTCCTCCCTCCCCCATGTCATGGTAGCAATGCTGCCCATCTGCATATCACTGGGAAGGAGGCCACATGCCCCTGTACCATCTCTCTGGGACTGAGACTGGGAACCCTCTCGAAGAAGAAGGAACATAGGATAGTACCAAACCTGAAGTTCCTGTTGGTATGTTGTCGACACTTTGTCAGTTGTCTCTGCATGCACATCAGCATGGTTGTGCTCCAGTCAAAGGTATTATCCTCCTAACATTTAATGGCACAGTGCATGTGTGCCGAGGAGCCCTGATGAGGGGTCGTGGATCTAGTAATCTACCAAACCAGTAACAAGATCACTCGTAGAGTCAAGTTGGTGATATTATGAATCAGCACCTGAGAACCTACCTTCTCAGTGCCAGCCTCGCAATACATCCGAACGTAATCCTCGATGTTGAAAGGCCCAGGGGGAAAGGTCCTCAGATTGAATGGTTCCCCTTTCCTCGAGAGGCCAGTCACGAAGTAAATGTTCTGAGTCATTGGAGTCAACGACTGACCCTCTAACATGAATGTCTCTGCATCTGGGTGCCAATAATCAATGAGTGCATTGAGAAATATGGGTTGTGCCCTCATAAAAGGACACTGGAAGAACTTCCATAGCCTGCACTATTTTAGTGCGGCGATGGCTACAAGTTCCTCTTCAACCAATATGTCTATATCCTTGTGCTCCCTCTCCCTCCAGTGGACATACATCATGTTCCATGGAAAATTGGAGGAAATTTCCTCTTGCTTTTTAATTTTTTCCAAGCTTTCAAAGGTCTAAGCGGGTTGTATTGGACACAGTCGCGTATGTACACGGGCATAGTGTTTTCTGCGAGAGTACATATGCGGGTTGTCCTTGGATATCTCGTGTACATGCAGGGTTGCTCTTTTTAGGAGAGCGTGCCCCCTCAAAAACCAAATTAAATGCATAAATGAATTATTGAAATGCAAAAGGGATGATTTTATACTTACTTGATCCAAGTAGAAGTTTGTTTCGTCCACCGAAGCTCCTGGAATCAACTTCTTTAGCAAAGGGGTTTTTTCTCCTTTTGGTTAATTTTTGAATTGCAGTGGTGAAAATGAGTTGTCAGCTTCTATTTATAGATAGCCCTTTTTGCCACTTTTTGACCCCCTTTGTCATTTTTCCTGGCTTGGTGATCACTTGATTCCGATTCTAAGTTTCTTATTGGAAATTCCAGTACTCTTTTCCTTTTGGTTCGGTAACTTTTTTGGGGACGGGTCACTTTTTCGCATCCTTTGGTAAAAGTCATCTTTCCAACATTTTGCATATAAGTTAGGATTTCCTCCCCATTGTCTGCATCTCATTGTATTTTCCACTTTTCTATAGGATCGACCCCACCTAATTGTGACACGGAACCTTCATTACTGCTCTACAAGTGTCATAATTTGGTGGTATATCCTACCTGTACATGAATGCCCTAGGTAGATCCTTCATGCATTTTGGAATCCATGTTGTCAGTAATAAATATAGGCTCAGGAGTCCTTGTTATTCCTGCCATGATTACAAGATAAAGCCTCATTCATTTGATGCACCATCATTCTTGGCCTTACCCTCGGGACTCCCAAATGAGCATGCTTTGTTGTCTTTCAAGCTCGCTTTAAAATTTGAAAGCAACATCTGGCGAGACTGTATTTATTCTTTTCGATCATCTATGGATTAACTGAGAAAAGTATCCCCGTGCAGTCTTCTTTAAGCCTTTTTCAGACTCTCTAAACATGAAAATATTGTCGAGCGATCTTGTTTCCCTTCACGCTCTCCAAACTCAAATTTGAAGGCACATCTATCCGGTGGTAGTTTACCCCTTTTTTGGTTTGGATGGTTAATTTCACGAATAAAGGTATGCTCTAGGGACTTCGGTTTGCTAGAAGAGTATTCTTAGGTGTAATTTTAACCCTTTTTCGGGACTGAGGGACTAAACCTTCAAAAAAGGAACATTCTCCTTGGTTTTGGTTTATCACCTTTTTCGGGCCTTAGAGATTACTTACGAAAAAGGAACCCCCACAGAGTCCATAGTTAAGCTCTTTTCAGACTCCCTAAAATTGAAAAGATTGTGGAGTGACCTTGTTCCTTCACACTCATTAAATTGGTCAAGAAGAACATCTACTGGCATGAGTTTAACCCTTTTTCTATCTTGAAGATTATAGCGAAAAAAGGTACGCCTCAGGAGATTCATCTCACCGGGACAGTTATCCTCAGTAACTTTTATACTTTTTTGGGCTAAGGAGACTAAACTCAGAAGAAGGTTGTGATTCCATAGTTAAGCTCTTTCCAAACTCCTTAAAATTCAAAATATTGTCGAGTGATCTTGTCTTTGTCACACTCGTTAAAATGGATTTGAATAGACGTCTTTTCGATGCAAGTTTAACCCTTTTTCGAACCGACTAGACTATCTCTGAAAAAGGTACTCCCTGAAGTCTTCGTTTACATTTTTTCAAACTCTCTAAACATGAAAAAACTATCGAGCTTACCTTCTCTGGGCTCGTAAAAAATTACATGGAAGGGGGTCTCATTATTTCTTGCTTAATCGCATTTGCATCTCTGCATCTTTGGCCTAATGTCAGCTCCATGTTGCTCTCAATTGAACCTTTGAAGCATGCCTTATACACAAGCCTTGTAGCACTTCTTGCCTCTGTGACCTGACACCTTGACCCATGGAGGAATTTTCCTTGGGTGTCCTTTTCCTGCACATGTCTCCTTTCTCTGAGCATTAGTATGTTCCATGTGCTTGGAACTAGTATGTTTTCTTGTGACACTCATTCCTCCTTTGTAACGTAGCATTATTTTATTCTTTTTCAAACTCTTAAAAAGTTGAAAAAGAAAAAAAAAACAAATATTCCAAAAAGAGGGGACGGGAAATATGTATTCTTTTTTTAGCAACATAGAGAGTCGCCCTTGGACAAAGCACATCCTTTCATTTGTTTGCCAAGCATTGGGATCTAGTATGACCTTAGGAAGTTGTTCTCGCTACATAGAGTTGTGTTATCCTCTGTTTGGTTACTCTTCGAAACACATGGAGAGTTTGTGTTGCCTCCTGCATCGTGAACTTATGTCAATGTCATGTTGCCTGAGTCTGATCATCTTTCGTGTTTTTTTCCAAGAGAAGTTTCACCCAACCTGAGTCAGTCTTTCTATAGTTTATCTCTTGACCTCATGAATTGGCCATCCCAAAAGTCCAGTCAAGTCCAAATTCAAAATCGACGAAGTTCTCTGCCTAATCATCGAGATCCTCATGTATTTTCCCAACGAGTCGTCGAAGACCTCAGGGTAGTGAGTTATACACTCCCATTGTACTCCTACCTGAGTTTTGAAGATCTTGAAGTTGTTGCTCGAGCTCTGAAGGGCTCATCTCCAGCCATCAAGTGTTACTAGCTTCTTGAAGATGGATACTATACTTGTATATCTTCGATTGATATTGAGATGTAGATCCTCTATGTATTGCTTGCAGCTACACTTTATATAGTTATATGACATGGATCTGCAGTGTATTTGATTGGCAGCCATGATTTAGTTCATCCCAAGCATGGCTATGCCCACCTTGGAGAGAGAATTATTTTTTTCCATATGGCACTTCCTGAACTCTGGTCTTGAGCTCACTCAATTTTGTACATTGGTGAAGATATTGTAATGTATTTCGGCCACCAATTGCTCTTCTGACCTCACACATTAGGTGGCATATGTTATAGCCCTAAAATTCCCTACTCATGCATACATAGCCTTGGCCCTCTTACTTGCATATTTTGTCAAAGAACTGTTGAAAATCTCTTCTTACAAAACCATTTTTTGGAAGATGTACGCGCCATGCACCATTGCATCCCACGTACATATGATTTATGCACCACTACAACTCGCGTGCATACGCTTGTTGCACCATTACAGCCCACGTATACTTGCAAAAGTTGCAAAGAATTCATTGAAATTTACGGGCTATTGGAAGTTTCCCAACTAATCCACCTGCTATGGCCCATCACCCAACCGAATAACCATCCTTTTGTCATATAAAAGAAGGCTTTTGGGTCTCATTTCATATCCATGCATAAGAACAGTGAAACTTTGCCCAATTTCACTTCCACTCCTTTCCCAATATATTGTTTCCTTTTGTGAGATATTGCCTCAACATTCCCTCATCAACCCCTTCTTCCTCCATTCAACCCATTCCCTTTCCATTGAGGTGATCAGAAAGTTGAGAGAAGAATTCCATTCAAGGTGCGCTTGGAGCATGGTAAAGAGGATCTTGAACCAGGTTCTCGGAATGGTAGTTGACATAGATTGTAAGGTATAATCTTTGTATGATGAATAAAAGAATCACATTTTCATGTCTTAAATGATGGTATTTTGAGTATTTTTATTGATTTATACTTGACATGTTATATCTAACCCTAACTTATGGCTAGAATATCATGCTTGTAGTTCTTTGTTTGCATATCCTTGGATGCAAGTCAGCCTTGGGAGGAGACATGCAGTCAGTGGAACTTCCAAGCTTAAGGAGATCATCACCAGACGTGGGATCAAAGGTATAGTTAGTTGATATATTCTCTATTCGATTTATTTACATTAGCTTTTGGTATGTTTGGGGTAGATTAGAATTGATTAGCTTTTAGATGTTTATTCGCTTTGTCTACATATTGAACC
>JASDQU010735534.1:170973-194488 GCA_032191745.1 Picea mariana | reverse complement strand
GGGGGGGGGGGTTCCGCTAGCACCTATCTATTTGGCGATGAAAGGAAGTCGATTCAGTCAACTTGGTGTCCATCATAAACAATAGGTTGGAACAAAAGGTATTAAGGAACCTATTGTCCCTATCTCAATAATGGTTCATTGTAGCTCAAAATGAACCCATGCTCAAAGAAGATCCTAGCAGTGGCCTTCCTAGTGATACTCTTTTTACATGGTGCCAAAATGGCCATCTTGGAGAACCGAATGATGAACACAAATACACAATAATGGCCATGTTTGGTGGAGGGAAAACTTGACATGTAATCCATGCAGACTGACTCCTAAGGCTTAACTCGATTAGGGAGAGGAGTGTACATCCCTTGCTTATTGATGGATGGTTTAGCAATGGCACATTCAGTGTAGAACCTAATATATTGGTCGATGTCTTGTATAAGCTTTGGATAGTAGAAATACTTATAAAGTACTACTACAGTCTTATCCATACCAAAGTGCCCTACCACTTGAATGTACTGTTCCTCCCAAATTATCTTTCCATGCTTGCTTGAAGGAATAAAAATATGGCTCATATAGCACAAGAGTGCATCCTAGAGGTGGAAGTTTGAAACTTGTTTACCTGCACTCAATTTATGATAATTAGCACCAAAGTCGTAGACTTTATTGTATAATTCTGGCCACTCAGATGTCTTGTTCCCATTGGAGTTAAGAACTGTGGTTAGTGCCACAACTAGATGTCGACTGATCTGAGATCTTTTCGTCGGGTGACTTATTAAAGAACTGTGTTAAATTATCATAAACAAAAGTACACCATAAAGAAGGAAAAGCTCAAAAGTAAAGAGACATAATCATGCAATATGAACACAAAGAACTTGATAATGGAGTTTGTCCCTGGTGCACTACATCTCTGGGTCCTGCTCTCAAATGGGTAGGTCTTTTTATTGAATCCACAAAATAATTGGGCAAAATACATAAGTATACCTCATTCTGGAGTTAAGTCACAGAAGCTTTGCTCAGATCAGAAAACTAACACCACCATTGCATTTGTGGCATCGTTTTACCTATAAATGATTGTCTCCACACCTCAATCAGAGTTGGACACTTTCAGGCCCCCAAGACACCCCTGCCTCGATTTCCATGTCATTGCTCCTGCAATTAATCACTAATAGATCTCAGAAATCCATGCTGAAATCTAGAAAACTGCACCCGAATCCGTACTGTACGGATGTGCTCAACCTACCCCTTCTTCGTGCTCTTGTGTGTTCTGAACTCTGGCGAGACCCCATTTTTATAAAATTTATGTGGGTGGTTAGTGTTGTAACAGATATCAAAATTGACTGTGATGCCCAAGAGCAAAGTACATTTGTTTGGTCAGAACTTCTGAGACTCATGATCCATTTATCTCTGGTATCAAATTGAGGAGGCTCGAAGATGGAATGTATGCAGATGGATGGGATGATTCAAGCCTCTTGGTTTTAGAATCAAGAGTTGATGTTGGTGGAAATTCGATTGTTAGGTATCCTCGGGACAAATTCGACTGCATCTGGGAAACATCACCGAATTTTCCATCAGATTTATAGGTACAGAATGTTAGTTCGGCAGAGCCTGTTTCAATAAACAATACCCAAAACCTTCCTCCAACTGCTGTCATGCAAACTGCGTGGGTTGTTAAAAACTGGAGATCCTTTCCTTTGAGTGGGTGGAAAACAACCAATAGGGGGGTAGATACATTAGTGGTATGGTATTTTGCAGAGATCGAGACGTTGAATACGTCTGAATCGAGATCATTTTATTTAGTGCTAGATGGTGTAGGAGGAGAAGACCCTAATCAACTCATTACTTTGGTGCGAAATTATTCTGCTCTGGAGTATACTACTATGTGCGGCGGCTATGCACCAACTAACTTTCAACTGGAGAAGGCCACTAACTCCACCCTTTTTCCAATAATCAACGCTTACGAGTATTACGAGGTAGTTTCACCAGAATCGTCAGCAACATATAAACAAGATATTGACGCTCTTGACGTTATGAAAAGGAGATTTAACATAAAACATTGGATATCCGACACTTGCTATTTGATTGAATGGGGAGGAATTGGTTGTGACAACAGTTCTACGCTCAGAAGAATTTCCAAAATAAATTGTTTGGAGCGAACTTAAAAGAATTGCCCGGCGAGAAGAAAGGTAATGAGAATTGCAGCTCAGTAGAGGGAGCAGAATTCCCATGAAGAGGACGAGAACACCACAGATTGACATGCAGACTAAGGGACAGATTTGCAGGGGTGCAGACTGGCAGGCAGAAAGATGGCAGAAGCGTTTCTGCATAATGGAATGAAAACTCCCGTGGAAATGATACGTTTTCTGCACGATTCAGCTCAGGAAGACTATCATCATTTAATTCATGCCTAAGAAATGAGGTGACTCTGATACTACTGTTAGAATGCCAGATAAATAAAAGGTGATATATGCGTCTGTTCTTCTTCACCAGAGAGGTTTTTACGTTTAGACCAGAATGGAATTTTGGAAGCCAAACCTATAGAAGGAACTATACCCCATGGAAATTCACAGATCTCAACTACAACACAGTGAGAATGACCAAGAGCAGTGTTATTAAAAGCGCAGGTGGTGTGGGAATGATCATAGTCGATGACACAAACAAGTACATGCCTTCAATCTACGATCAGCCTACAACTCAAGTTTCACAAACGGAGGCAACTACAACCATTCTTCCAGCAGAAATCATGGTACATTTCAAACCATCGCCAGTCGTTGAGAGATTTTCAGCTCGTGGTCCCAATAAGCTAACTGAAAACATTCTCAAGCCAGACATTACTGCTCCCGACGTAAACATATTGGCCGGATGGACCCAGGAGACCCCGTACAGCGATCCCCCTCCAGGCAAAAATCCCACTCCACATGCTATAATCTCAGGGACATCCATGGCATGTCCACATGTCAGCGGAGCAGCTGCCTACTTAGAATCTTTTAACCCTAAATGAAGCGTCTCGGCAATAAAATCTGCTCTCATGACTACAGCAACCAAAATGAACAATGAAAATGCACAAATAACGAATGACATGGGCTCCTCTACCACATCATTTGACTTGGGAACTGGGGAGCTAAATCCCGTGAAGGCGCTGAACCCCGGGTTGGTCTACGAAAGCGATCCAAAGGACCATTTTTTGTTCCTCTGCTATTATGGCTACAATCAAACCCAGATCGGCAGCATATCTGGGAACAAATCCTTCGTCTGTCCCCAGGATTCGAACCGAAACTCATCAGCAATCCTCACAACGCAGCAGCCTTCACTGACAATATCTACCAGAATAGTTCAGTATGGCCAAATCCAGATTAGTTCTTTTAGATTCGCCCGAGAGGTATGCTAGAGCATTGACTCTGGGTCCACACGAGGAGATTAAGAAACAGTCATGGTACGCAGGATTGGCCCTGGGGACGAGTCAATTTATCGCACTATGCTATGTGCCTTTTTGTGTACTGGTATGGAGGAAAACTTATGCGCCGCGGAGTTATCGATTTCAGTGTTTTTTTTGGTTGAGCTACTTTATTTTTTATTAGAACGGGTCAAATGATAGCAAATGCAGGCGAGGTAAATTTGACGAGGGTGGAGCATTTTATTTAGTCTGTTGCATTTCATGAGGATAAAATTTTTCAAAAGCAAGCTCGTCTGAAGCAGGCACAGGAAAATGCAGATGCATATAAACTCAAGTTGAAGAACTTAAATATTTCAGCTTCAGGTTATCCATTGCAAGGTTCATCTCATAAAAACCTTCTCACATGGACATTAAGAAGAATTCAGACTGTAACGCATGGATAATATGAAATTAAATACCCCACTTGTCAAATGATTAGCAACGGTTCAGGTAACAGCAGAGCATCTGGTAGACGCGTCTGGCGTTCGCAGATTCCATGAAGAGGAACCATTTCAGATTCCTGGAACGCTAAGAGTTTTATTTTTTCTTTTTAAAAAGACTGATGTATGTAACGAAGGAAGAGGGGCGCATGAGTGCATTGCAGGGGGAAAACCTCTTTCGAAGAGGGGTTCATTGTAATGACTGAGTTATTTTGTAAACCAGATTGGAGTAATAAACATGATTTTTTCCTTGTAACTGTGAGATTCATCACGGTCGATTTCTTTCAGTATGTTCTTCTTCCTTTCAGTTGTGTTAAATTTGTTTAGATTTCATTATATATGTTCCTTACTCGCAGTTGATATTGTCTTTACCATATTGTTTATTTCTTCCTTATTTCGTCACAACTGCATTTCATTTCATTTTCTTCTAACTGATGTGCTTCATTATACTTTAGTACGACCACTAATATAATGAATGGATTATGGTTTTATGTAATTGTTTATTGTCTTTCCTCTGCACCAGCTATCAGCGGGTGTAAGACCAATCTGCATTTTCAAAATTCTGCATATATTCTCTGCTACATCAGCCTTTCCTTCCCTTTTTCTGCTACCACACCACGATTATCAAAGCGTTGAAAGATAGACTTACTTTGCCTCACTTTCTGCAAGTTAAATGATCGATGTTATTATCTCTTTTCCTTCGGTTTTCACTTGACTCCATGCCCAATGGACCATTTCCATGGTTTAACCCCCAAACTCTAAAAATCCAAGACCATCATTTACCCATAAATCTGCCCACCATTTCATGATTACTTAAATTCATATTGTGACATTGTTAGAGAGATCCCTCTCGGGTTGGGGGAGGGCAGCTTCCAATCCAAAGTGGTTCGAGGTTGCCTCGGGATTGATTTGTTGCAACCCATTTCAGTTTCGAGTGTCAACAGTTAGCACTAATGAAGTTGGTGGCATGTCGTTTGGCGTAGCTAAACTTAGGCATTGGTTGGGCAGAGGTCCCGGGGTCAAATCCCACGGGACTCACCCTTTTTTGCAAAAGGTTACCACAACTTTGGTGCGCCCTGCCAAATCTAGCGGGCGGCCACTAAATTAGCAGAAAGGTGATAAATATATGCTAAATATAGTGGATGGTGGTTTTGATCCCCTAAGCGAGCGGAATGGTATGGTCATGTGGTTCTAGTGCATGTGAACAGGGGCTAGGCCGAAGGCCTAGCCCCTCATTTTGGTGCCTTGTATAGTATTCAAACTTTAAATAATATTAAAACCATATAACAAATAAGAATCAAGGTGTGTAGTGGTTAGTGCGGACTAGTGGGGCCTTTGGCTACTTGGGGGTCATGAGTTCGAGTCTTGGGGAGTCGATTAAACTTTTTCATATACCAACCATTGGAGGGGTGCCATGTGGCAGCCCATGACTAGGCCACGTGGCACCATATAATTTGTCTATGAAAAATGCCACTTCTCACCATATGATTTGCCCATGTAACTGACACGTGTCAACACTTAACTTTCCCACGTGTCTACCATCCTTGCCACATCATCTGGCCAACACAGTTGTGCCATGTGTCACCCTTGCAGTGGTGCCACATGTCACTTTGACTTTTTCCTTTTTAACCAAGTTTGATTAACTTTGACCGCTTATAACTTTTGATTCGTAACTCCGTTTGACGAGCCATTTGCGTCGTTAGAAATTTTGCGACGTGATCTTCGCGATTATGCCCTTTTCACTGAGTTTTAGGAAATTTGAATTTTTTCCCTTTCTCTACCTGTTGAAGCCATTCTAAGCATTCTAAGTTGCTTCTGTGCATTCTGAGTTGTCTTAATCTTCTCTAGATCCTTTTTGGATCACACCTTCCCACTGAGAGATTTTTGGACCACCAAAAGTTTTCATTAATCAATTAGTAAGCGAGGGAAGAGTTCCCTCACCTTATCTTTCTCAATCCACTTTTCCTTGCTTGGATGTGTTCCCTTTAAGCCTACTCGAAGATACTTAACATCACCCCTGCATGAAGTCCTCGTCCTTCTGTCCAGGATTGTATCTTCCTGTAATTCATCCTAGTACTCAAGTGCAAACTCATCAACCGATGGTATTGAAACTTCCTCATCTTGATCCATGATCATGGGAGGTTCAAAAAGTTTCAAGTTCTCTACGTTCACAACTGAATATATCTACATATAATGTGGAAGATCTAAACAAAAATCATTAGTGCCGCTTTTCTCCAAAATAGTGAAGGATCCATATCGGATGGGCTTGAGTTTCTTGCCTTCACCCTTCAGTCATTCCTTGCTAATGTGAATCCATACCCGGTCTCGAGCCTGGAACTGATGAACAACTTTGTGCTTGTCATGCCAAGCTTTATCCCATTCTTGGCTCTTCTCCAATTGTTCCTTGACTGCCTGGTGTATCTGTTGAATCCTCTGGATGAACTTGCGATCTCTCTCCTCTATTCGTTCTTCATTCACATCAGCATCTTTCCCATACATCAAGTCCAAAGGAACCTTTGGTACGTACCCATAACACATCTCAAAAGGTGAAATCTGAGTGGATGAATGTAAAGCTCGATTATAAGCATGTTGTACATAAGGTATCTATTCATCCCATAACTTAGGATGCTTACTGCAGTAGCCTCGAAGAAAAAATACCATTGTTTTGTTTACCACCTCTGTCTATACATCAGTCTGTGGATGAAAGGCAGTGCTCCTCTTCAACTTGGTGTCCATCATTCTTCACAATCTAGTCCAAAAATCCCCAAGAAATTGAGTATCTCGATCTGAGACAATGGATGTGGGTAATCCAAATTGAACCCAAACATGCTGAAAAAAGATATTACCAATCTGCTCAGTAGTGATATGGTTTTTACATGGCATCAAGATACACATCTTGTTGAACCTATCCACTATGACATACAAATAATCATGACCCCCTCTGGTCATTGGTAAACCTCCTACAAAATCCATGGAAATACTTTCTCATGGATGGGATTGAATAGGAAGTGGTGAGTATAGCCTCAATTTTCTATTAGTGGGCTTACAAGTAGAACACATCACACACCCTTTTACATATTTACTTACAATTTCTTTTATTTAAGGCCAGTAACAAAACCTCTGCAAATGAGCCATAGTTTTTCTTACCCCAAAATGCCCTGATACAAGAGACGTATGAGCTTCTCGTATTACATGGACTCGTTCACTTATAGGAATACATAGCTTCCCAAGATGATAGAGTAACTTTCTCTACAGACAATAGTTCTCTACTTGTGCACCATGGGTTAGCTTCTCATATACTTCTTTGAAATATTCATCGATTGTGTATTGTTCTACATAGCTATCATGAGATAAAGAAATATTCTTCAAAATAATAGAAGTTTCAATAGGAGGTCTAGAAAGCATATCGGCTACCTTGTTACTTGTACCCTTCTTGTACTTGATTACCAAATGAAATTGTTGTAGAAAACCCATCCACATGTAGTGTCAATATTGTTGCAGTTTGGTCTGTGCTTGAAGATACTGTAAGGGTTGGTGATCTGTATGTATGATGGTTTCCTTCCCTAACAAGTAATGCTTCCATTTCTTTACACTTTGAACTAATGCATACAACTCTTTATCATATGTAAGATAGTTAACAACAGCTTGGTTAAAAGTCTCAGAGTGGTAACAGATAGGCTTACGATATTGCATCAATACTGCACCCATGGCATATTCACTGGCATCTATCTCGATCTCAAACGGTTGTTGAAGATTTGGCAGTGCTAATATTGGTGCGGTACTAATCTTCTCCTTCAAAATGTTGAAAGATTTTTGTTGCTTTCCTTCCCACTGAAAAGTGTTCTTCACACTGGTTAAGGCATGCAAAGGAGCTATGATAAAAGAGAAGTTGGCATTGAATCTCCTCCAACACTGGACTGCACCCAAGAAGCTTCGGATCTCAGTCACACTTTTTGGCTTGGGACATTTCACAATCACTTCAATTTTGGAAGGATCAGTCTTCAATTGTCCTCCTCCCACGATGTGACCTAAGTATATAAGTGCAGTCTTTCCAAATTCACATTTAGACATTTTCACATACATCTTTTCCCTCTGCAAAGTATCCAATACTTGTTTCACATGCCTTAAATGTTCATCCCAAGTCCCGATAAAAACAAGAATGTCGTCTAAATATACAATCATAAAGTCATCCAGGAAAGGCCTGAATACATCATTCATCACACACATGAAAGTTTTCAGAGCATTACAAATCCCAAACGGCATAACTAACCACTCAAACAATCCTTGTTTGGTTTTAAAGGCAGTCTTCCATGCATCATGTTCTGCAACCCTGATTTGATGATATCCACTATGCAAATCCAACTTAGTGAAATAAACAACATTCTTCAATTGATCAAGTAAATCATCTATGCGAGGAAGAGGGTATCGATTTTTCACCGTGATTTTATTTAAAGCCCGGTAATCAACACACATTCGCCATGTGCCATCTTTCTTTGGAACCATCATGATCGAAGAACCACAAGGAGATCAATTGGGTCTGATGACCCCTTGATCCAATAATCCTTGTACCTGCTTCTTGATCTCTGTCATCTCCACAACTGATATCTTGTACATGCCCACATTAGGCAAAGGAGAATCCTGCTACAGATGTATCTCATGTTGGATTTCCCTCTTAGGAGGTAATCCATCTGGTTCCTGAAAAATATCATCATACTTAGAAACAATATCAGTTAATTCCTGGTTATGAGATGGATCACATCCTTGGATATCGTTGAATGTTCCGACATCTTTCTCTTTGACAACCATGAGTACATATCTCTTATTAGTGGTTATGAGTATTTTCATTTGCCCTGCACTAACAAGTGTCGTATTTACCCTCATGCTGTGAGCTCTAACAATATATTCCACTCCCCCTTTTGTAAGGTGGTATTTGTTCTCATGACGAAAGAAGACTGCTTTTCTATCATAAAGATATAGACTTCCCAACACTATGCCACATATATCAAGCGGTACAACATCCAAATCTACTCCATCAATCAACTTTGAAGCAATAGAAAATCTAACCCTACATTGTTTGGTGACATTAAGTTTTTCTTTGTCACATACCCAACCAAGAGGGTAAGGCTTTGGATGTGGTTTCGCTACAAGACCCATCTTCTTGACAAGTGCTTCAGATATTAAGTTTACTTGGGAACCCAGAAGAAATAATGTATCTATCTTAGTATGCTTAGATACAACTCATATATGAAATAACTCATTCCTCTTCCGTTCATCAATATGAGATTCATCAGTGGAACTTGAACTAGAATGAAGAGAATCTTTACCGTGTACTCCAACTGGTGTGATCTTTCCTTCATCTCTTGATTCAGAACCAAGATCTTGTTGCACTGTAGCAACAGTCTTTGTCTTCCCCTTTCTACTGAATTGTTTCGGTTTCTTTTCTGGATGTAGTTTCCAACAGTGTTATTCATCGTGATCACTCCTCTTGCAATGAGTGCAAGATGGTTTTTCTCCTTCTCTCGTTACTGTAGCGGTCTTCTTGCCCTTCCTTTTGAACTTCTTAAAGGTATTTTGTGGGAAATTGGAAGGTTTCTTCGTGGGATCTTCTTGAATATGTTCCCCCTTGTTTTCAAGGTGAGTAGCTTGCACACAAACTTTGTCAAGGCTAGTGGGGTTAAACAAGAGCAAAGTATAACGAATATAACTATGAAGTGTGCCAATATACTTCATTGAAGTTTCATAAGAATCCAAAGGAATATTCAATGTGAGAGATTTCCTTCGAAATTCTTTTGTGAAACTTTATACGTTATGACCTTTACTCTGTCTCAAAGTTTGTCATTCCATCATTGCTTTATGTAAATACCCTAATGGATAGAACTGCTTCCTTATCTTTGTTTTAAAATATGACCATGAGGAAAGAAGCTTACCACACTTACTTATGTCCTGTAGCTTGCTCTCCCACCATATGAGAGTGGTGCCTTCCAACCGAAGAGAAGCCAGTTTCACTTTAAATTCCTCTTCGTCAATATGCTGAACACGACAATATACTTCAACCTGTCGGATCCAATTGTCTAACTTTTCAGGATTAGCATCTCCATTAAACATAGGTAAAGCAAACTTTACATCAAGCTTTAATAAAGGTTTCTTAAAAGAGGCTTTATGGTTAGAATGTTGAGAGTGATGAGAATTCTCAGAGGAGGAAGAACTAGAACTTGAAGGCGAAGACAGAGGCTCAGGAGGGTCTCTTCCAGCCCCTTGGTTTACCAAAGTATCATCATCTGCATGTGCTTCCTTTTTCTTCTCCTTCTTCTTCATCCTCTTCTCGTAATCTCCATACATTCGTTCAACCATTTCTGACATGCGATAAAAGACCATGTGAAAGTTTTTCTCTTGTTCATCATGCTTGTCTTCTTCTTCCATCTTCTTCCATCTTCTTCCTTCGGGATGTACGACCAACTTTGGGATTGAACATCTTAAGAGTTCCTTCACCCTTATTATGCTTGGCCCTAGTAAGAATTCATACTCAACAATTCAAGTCGAAGACAAGTTCTCTGATACCAACATGATCTGGGATCTTTTTGTCAGGTGACTTATTAAAGAACTGTATTAAATGAGCATAAACAAAAGTACACCATAAATAAGGAAAAGCTCAAAAGGAAAGAGACATAAACATGCAATATGAACACAAAGAACTTGATAAAGGAGTTCATCCCTGGTGGACTACATCTTTGGGTCCTGCTCTCAAATGGGTAGGGATTTTTATTAACTCCACAAAAGAATTGGGCAAAATACATAAGTATACCTCTTTCTGGAGTTAAGTCACAAAGTATTTGCTCAAATCATAAAACTAACACCACCACTGCATTCGTGGCATTGTTTTACCTAAAAATGACTGTCTCCACGCCTCAATCTGAGTCTGACACTTTCAGGCCCCCAAGACACCCCTGCCTCGGTTTCTGTGCCACTGCTCCTACAATTAATGACTGATAGATCTCGAAATCCATGCCAAAATCTAGAAAAATGCGCCCAAATCCATACTGTACAGATGCGCTCAGCCTGCCCCTTCTCCATGCTCTTGTGTGTTCTGAACTCTGGCAGGACACCCTTTTTATACAATTTCTATGGGTGGTTAGCATTAATGAAGTTGTTGGCATGTTGGTTGGCGTAGCTAAACTTAGGCGTTGGTTGGACGGAGGTCCCGGGGTCGAATCCCACGGGCCTCACCCTTTTTGGTAAAATGTTAAAACAACTTTGGCGCGCCCTGCCAAATCTAGCGGGCAGCCACTAAATTAGCAAAAAGGTGATAAATATATGCTAAATATAGTGGGTGGTGGTTTTAATCCCCTAAGCGGGGGGAATGGTATGGTCATGTGGTGCTAGCGCACGTGAACAGGGGATGGGCCGAAGGCCTAGCCCCTCCCTTTGGTGCCTTGTATAGTATTCAAACTTTAAATAATATTAAAACCATATAACAAATAAAAATCAAGGTGTGGTGTGGTGTAGTGGTTAATGTGGACTAGTGGTGCTTTTGGCTACTTGGAGGTCATGAGTTCGACTCTTGAGGAGTCTATTAAACTTTTTCATATACCATCCATTGGAGGGGTGACACATGGCAGCCCATGACTGGGCCACATGGCACCATATAATTTGTTCATGAAAAATGCCACTTGTTACCATATGACTCACCCATGTAACTGACAAGTGTCAACACTTAACTTGCCCACATGTCTGCCATCCTTGCCACATCATCTGGCCAACTCAGTTGTGCCACATGTCACCCTTGCAGTGGTGCCATGTGTCACTTTGAATTTTGCCTTTTTGACCAAGTTTGATTGAACTTTGACCGCTTATAACATTTGATCCGTAACTCTGTTTGACAAGCCATTTGCATCGTTAGAAAGTTTGTGGCGTGCTCTTCACAATTATGCCCTTTTCACTGAGTTTTAGGAACTTCAAATTTTTTCCCTTTCTCTATATATTGAATCCATTCTGAGTGTTCTAAGTTGCTTCTATGTGTTCTGAGTTGTCTTAATCTTCTCTGGATCCTTTTTGGATCATCGACTAAGGCAGCCTGCAACATGGTTGGTGTCGCCCTTCTTGTACTTAATATTTAAGTGGAATTGTTGCAAGTATGTGGAAAACTTTTGATGGTGGACATTATGAAAATTCCCTTCTGTCTTTGTGAATTGCAGAGGCTTGTGTTTAATGTGTATGATCATTTCATTTCCTGGAATATAATTCTTCCACTATTAGCATGCTTTCACAATGAAGTACATCTCCTTGTCATAAGTGGGATGTCTATGAACATCATCAGATAGCATCTAAATGTGATAGGCCACTGGATGTCCCTACTGAGTGAGGACTACACCAATAGCATAGTTAGAGGCATATGTCTCAATCTCAAATGATTGTTGTAGGTCTGGAAATGTGAGGACTAGTGTGGGGAAGAGACAATGTTTCAGATCTTGGAATGATTTCTGTTGTGATTCAAACCAAGCAAAATTAGCTTTACCTTTGGTCACTTGACTAAGGGGCCAAGCGATATGAGAGAACCCCAACATATGAGAATATAAAAGAGAGCATAGTAATACAGTGAAAACCCAACTTCTATTAATGAATAAAATATTGTAATATTATAGAGCACAAACTGGCTAGAATGGTGGTAGTGTATCTCTTAAGAGAGAGAGAGAGAGATGTTGGTTGTGCTCATTTGCAAAAGATAATATAGGAGGCCAAAAGTATGACCTTTTAACATAAAACAAGAACCTTAAAGGCACAAAACCCTAACCTAGGAGGTGAAACACCAAAAGGTGTTTTTGAAATGCCAAAATGTATTTTTGGGTGTTAGTTTCTACATCAATTTTATAGGAGGATAACTTTCTCATACAATCTATGTTTAGCGTGTGTAGTAGCTTGTTGGAAATCTCTAACTAATGATAGTGATAAAACAACATGGCCTGGTAGGTGGATATTGGTGGTCACCCACCTCTTCCATTGACTCAACATGGTTCTCCATCTTGGCATTTTTGTTATAATTTTCTGGGTCTTAAACTTCTGGGGCCATTTTGAGGACCTAAATGATGTTTTTTGAGAAGGGATAAGGGCTTGGATTTACTTATAGAGGTCGGATAATTCATGGGACTTGCAGGCTACTATCAGAGGTTTATTATGGGATTTTCAATGATTGAACATTGATCCGAACTATTTTGAGAAGAGATGTGATGGCTATGCATTCACAAGAAGATCATGTTTACAATGAGGCTCCAAAGGCCCTTTTAACTTGAAGAAAATCCAAAACCCTAACCTTGGAAGATAAAACGCCAAAAGGTTTGTGGGCCCCGATGGGGGTAGTTGATACATCAACTTCCAAAGGGCATAACTTTTGCATATGATCTTCGTTTGGGGCATTCTATACCCCGTCAAAAAGGTCTATTTGAGGCATACTAGGCATTGTCGAGCCCAAAAAACGTCGTTTAGAGCCTCAAAATGGCCTCGAAAGTTCAGGACCCAAAAAACTGTAAAAAACTGCCAAGGTGGAAACCCTTGTTTTGATCCAGTGCCACTGATTTCCACCTAGATCATTCTTCCCCCATTAGGAAGCAATGGTCCCCATTATGTCGAGCTCTCGTGGAAGATGGGGAATCTTTTTCTAGATCTAAACCTTGGTGAATTGCTTGCCTTGATGAAGACTTTATCTTGCTTAGCTTGTTGAAGGTTGTTATTAACATGTTGATGGAGGGGTTGGATCCGTTCAACTAATATGGTTGCATGATCTACCAGAGCGTGGGAGCACTCTATCAGTGAAGATGTGATATGAGGAGTATAAAGGATTTTGTTTTAACTTTGTTGGATTGAGCAGTGTGGAGGCACCCTCGTAGGTGACGCAACAATATTTTTGTGATCTTTTAAAATCTGCTTATGTTGGATAGAAAGGTCTTAGGATGAGGCTTCAGTGGTTTTAGTGTCCTTCTGTTCACCTTCTGCCCAAATTGTGTAGAGGATAAACTTTGTTGTATGAGACATTACTTTGTGACAATGTTTTGTCGGGATAGTAGTCGGGACTATCTCCGGTATCCTATAGAACTGACCCCCCAAATTAACAATGACGCTACAGGGTCGAGACTCATAAACAACATGATGCTTCCACATATATGGTTGGCCTAACAGAACATCACAAAATTCTAGTGGGGCAACATCACACAGTACCTCATCCTTGAAGGGCTTGATGTCGTAGGACGGGAAACACTATTGGCTAACACGAAGATCTCAACCATGGTGATGCCACCCAATGTTGTATGGTTGTGAGTGTGGTGTTTTCAGAAAATCCAACTGCTTGATGACCTCTGTTTATATTAGGTTATTTTGTCTTCCACTATCAACAATAAAGTGCAATAGGGTCCCCTTCACCCACATCTGTGAATGGAAGAGGTGCTCCCCCTCCTTGGGATCCTATGGTTATTATCATTGGATTGTTGTCGTTGCGATAGTAGCAGTGGCTTTTGCATCACTTATCTCTCTCCTTTTATTATTGTTTGAATCAAAGTTTGATTCAAGTCTTCCCTCTATTTCTTTGAGCTCGGCTACTAATGACTATTTCGAGCGACATTCATCGGTGTTGTGCCAAGGTCTTTTGTGGAAATTGCACCACTTCCTAGTGTCTTTCTTCATCTTCTCATTGCTCTTCTTTTCCTACGGCTTAGAATCATTGTCTTAAGGTTCGTTATTCTGTGAATTACGGTTTCCTTTCACATACTTTGGTTGTTGCATATTTGCATACCCAAATTCCCACTTGTTTTGCTGCTTAAATTTCTGCTCGATTTTGACAACAAATTGATAAGAATCTCTCAGTGATGAGATGTCTAGAAACTCCATTTCAGTTTGGATGTACCTGTGTAGAGCCCCACAGTATTTTAGAACTAGATGTCGCTTGAATTCTTTGATACCCAACTTCGTGTGCAAGGTATTGAAGGTATTTTTTAACTCTGGCATTGTTTGGTCCCTCTCTTGATGCAGCATGGTCCATCTCATGTACTGGTAATCATAGTTTCCCACAGGGTAATATTTCTCCTTGACCACATCCATAAAAAAATCCCAAGTGGCCTCATCCCGAAGTGGAATTTTTCTCACAGTAAGTTTCCCACCAATGTTTGACATGGAGGAGAGCCTTAAGGAGTGCAAAGGTGATCTTTTCTTTGTCAAAAAAATTGTGGATAGAGAAATAACCTATTAGAAAATTTAACCACTTTTCCAAAGCATCTGCATCAATCTGACCTTCGATACGGGAATATCGATATTAATGTATACCTTGAATGGGGCAGTGTTTCTAAATCGACTTCTTGACAAAGACATGCATGATATTGTCGACAATCATTGAAGGATTTGGGAAAATTTGTCCAACATATCATTCCTCTGTTGCATGAGGGCTTCTGTGAGAAACAACTTGATGGGATCTTTTTCTCCCTCTTCTCTCTTTTCTTCGGCTATGGGAGGTCTCTTAGGCTAGTGAGAGAGGTTTTCCTCGAGAGAAACTAGCTCGAGACCTAACTCTTTATACCCTAACCTAGTTGGGGACATGCACTAAGAAACGACAAGCAATAGCCTGCTATGACACCATTGATCTGGATTATTTTAAGAATGAAATGAAGGAGGAAATATAAAAAGTAAACACACAGATATATTGCTAGAAACACAGAGATACAGTAATGCACAATTTTATTAATGAAAGAAATGTACAAAAATTCTAAAATTATAGAGTGAATGAACTCGCTAGAATGGTGGCAGCTTATCTCTGAGAAGAGATGTGTTATCTACACTCATTCTCAAGAATATGATGTTTACAATGAGGCTCCAAAGGCATTTTTAACATAAAGAAAATCCAAAACCCTAACTCCGGAAGATGAAACACCAAAAGGTTTGTGGGCCCCGATGGGGGTAGTTGATACGTCGACTTCTCGAGGGCGTAAAATTTCCATACGATATCTGTTTGGGGCATTCTATACCTCATCAGAAAGGTCTAGTCGAGGAGTACATATTCTTTTTAGCCTAACATGTGCCTTCAAATACATTATGGGCGTTGTCGAGCCCAAAAAACGTCATTTAGGGCCTCAAAATGACCCCAGAAGTTTAAGACCCAAAAAACTGTATAAAAACTACCAAGGTGGAAACCCCTGTTTTGAGCTAGTGGAATAGGTGGGTGGCCACCGATTTCCGCCTAGATCACACATCCCATCACTTCTTTGCAAAAGAAGGGGATAAATTTTGAATGGACCTCCAAAGGTGAAGAAAGATTTCAACATTTGCAGGAATTATTGACAAGTGCACCAATCTTAAAGATTGTTGACCCAAAGGAGGATTTCATAATGTGCTCTAATGCATGCAAGTAAGGGATTGGTGGATTCCTTACAAAAAAATGGACATGTGGTGCATTATGATTCAAGGAAGTTGAAAGAGCATAAAAGGAACTATGCCACACATGACCTGGAGTTAGGAGCCATAATTCATGCCTTAAATATGTCTAGGCATTATCTCATGGGAAGAAAAGTTGAGTTGAGAACGGACCATAGTGGTCTAAAGCATTTATTTGAGTAGCCAACATTGAATTCTAGGCAAATTAGATGGTTGGAATTTCTCTATGAATATGACTTTGATATCCAACACATCAAGGGCAAGGAGAATAACATGGTTGATGCACTTAACAAGAGGGCACATGAGATGCATGATATAGCCATAAGTATGTACAAGTATGATTTAAAAGAAAAAAAAAATGGGAGCTGCAAATTTAGACCAACATTATTTACAAGTCAAGGAAAGCATACAACAAGGTAATTTACAGCCAAAGTACAAAGAGTTTGAGATGGGAGATGATGGAATATTATTGCACAAAAAGTAGAGTATATGTTCCTAATTCAAATGAATTAAAGAATTTGATATTAAAGGAGACACGTAATGTTCCATATGTTGGATAGGAGAGGGCTAGTTGCATACATGTTTGCATTGCCTGCTTCCATGAATGTCCATAATGTATTTCATGTATCTTTATTGAAAATGTATGTGCATGACTCTAACCGTGTAATTGATTGGAATCTGATTTAGGTGGAGCCAGTTTGCATCTTGAACCGGAAAGCCAAGGTGCTTTGAAACAAATCCATTGGGCAAGTAAAGGTCAAGTGGACCTATTTCAATTCTGAGGATGCGACATGGGAGATAGAAGACGCAATGTGGGACACATACCTACAATTGTTTTGATATTTTGGATGTAAAATTATATATATACGGACACTAGTAGGGTGATGTGTACTGAGTACAATGCAAAATTAAGGGGGTGGGGAATGTAATACCCCAATTTTAATCCCTAGTAATTGTAATGTAATTATAGATATATGTTATAGGGGCGGCAGGTGCGGGGGGAGTCATCTTCGACTCCAATGGACAAAAGATTGTAGATTTTTCCTGGGGTTTGGGGAAGACCACTAATAATAAAGCAGAAAGTCTTGTTGCTTACATGGGACTCCAAATTGCACACTCAAGAAACATCCAAGACCTCACTGTGCTTGGAGATTCTGAAATAGTTATAAGGGAACTCCTTGGAATCTCAACCTCTGCCACTCAAATCTCCAATGGTCTTAACAAACAAATTAAATATTTTAAACGGCATTTTCTAAAAATCCATTTGTTTCATATCATATGTTCTTAGAATACATAAGCTGATCACTTAGCTAAATCAGCAAAATCCAGAGAAAATGGCCAACTCTATATCAACCAAATTTCCTCGCATGCCTAGCTCCCTTAACATTCACCAGTTATGTTGGCTTCTCTTCACTTTTTTGGTCCTATCCTTTTTGAACTCTAGCTTAGACCTACCCTCCTCCCTTTCTCCCTTCCCCCTCGACTCCCCCTTCCTCCTCCCTACCCCCTCCACATCATCCCTTCCCCCCCTCCAACCCTCCTCCCTCGCGGGACCCCTCCTTCCCCCCACCCTCGGATGAGCCCCCCCTCTCGGCATGTGGCTCATTCCTCTTGACCACGTGTCTCCCCTCATCCTCCCCCTACCATCCCCTCTGCTTCATGTTCCCCCTATTAAACTTGTGTCTCTTTACTCGTACTCTATGATGCCCTTCCCAGCTCCCATGGTGTCACCTCCCTCACTCTTCCCTGTGCGAATTCTCGTCGGCTCGTGGGTAATTTTGGTTCCTTGTTCCATCAAGCGTACGTAGATGCTTCCTCCCTCATAATTATGGCTTCTCCTTCTTGCATTATGCACTTCTACAGTAAATTCAGGGAATTTCGCTTACATTACGGTTTGTCCCATTATGCTTGCATTCTACACTTCTACAGTGAAATACAAGGCAGCCCGATTTTGTGCTATCTCACCATCAAGTGGTGGAGATCTAGAGCTCCTTGCTCTTTCCTGACCTGCGTCTCGGAGGAATTGAGAGACTCTCTATGTGTGGACGTCAGGCACACAGAAGAACGAAGAGACTCTCGGCTTAGAGAATTTCAAAGGGAAAATCAGGGGTTGTGGGATGAAGTAGCTAATTTGCAAGGTCAATTACACCAGCAATAACTCAAGCACAACCAAGAGCTAGCATTTTCACTTCGAGTGATCAACAAAAAACAAGGAAAATTGAAGAAATGGCACAGCAACTGGTAAATCCTTTAAATCATCCTCAACATCCAGTGAATTCTAATGACTCAGTTGGGTCAAGGCTTCCTTCAACCTTCCACTCAGTAGCAAGAAATGAACACCCTTTAGCTCCTCCTACGCTAGCGCTAGTTCTAGTGTGGCCAAACCCAGCAAAAGGAATTCATCACCCAGAGGCTAATCCAATAGCATATCCAACAAATATTCAGGAGGATCCAACAGTTTTCCAAAATCATTTGGCAGGTTTTTTTTATGAATTGCGTTTTTTTGTTAATTTTGTACACTTATGTAGCCATTTTCACATGGAAAATTAGCAGTACCTTTTGGACTGGTTTCACCAGCATATTTAGTATTCAACAGATAGTTAGATTTTTAAGAGAAGAACAAAGATTCCACTACTCTGCCTTATGTATCTTAGGGAAGCTTTTACTCCTTTTTTTAATATAAAATCCCAAACGATTATGTTAAAAACAAATTGTAGATATATGTTATATAGGTTGGTGAATCAAGTAGGATGGCCAAGGGCCAAATAATGTATCTTTGTATCAAAGTTATTAATAAAAACATATCACTAGTTGTGGTACGTGAGGGACGAAACATTGGGGGATTGTTACTCCACGAGAGGGAATTGACATAGCTCTATTGGTCGAATGTCTGTCTCATCGACTAAAGTCTAAAGTTAATTATTTTATTAATATTTTTATGTGAGTGGGGGCCAGAGGGAAAAAGGTATGAAATATATTATTATATTGTAAACCAATGTCTACTTACCTTAAAGTATGCTAAAGGACAAATCTTCATGGGAATGTGTGCCAAGGACTTGGGTGGAGTTCATATTGCATGCATAATTCCTTATATAACAAGATAGAGAGCAAATTTGTATTAGAAATGGAAACCAGAGCTAAGTATGAGTTAGGTCGAAATAATTTTAAAACAACACATCATGTTACATAATTGAAATGTTAGTAACATGGCTCGAGATGGAGTTGGGTACGTGACAGAATGTGTTTGATAATTTCTTTGATGTTGTGAATATTACTACTATCTTGAGAGAGGTTAACTATAGAAAAAACAATTTAGATAATTCTACTTCAAACATCACTCCAAATCTAGATCACTTGTCTTATTCCATCAAGATTATGCATAGGCCTTCTATTCTTGACAATGTCAAAAGGTAGAAAGTATTCAAAGACACTAATTTGAATGAGTAAGAAGAAGAAGGTGACTTGGATATAGGCTAGGCATTCAATTTCACTACTCCTGACATGATTGGGGGACAAAGGGTTACCTAACTAAAGCCAAACTTTATCCCTAAATACCTAATGCCTTTGGAGAGACTGTTTGATTCAAATGATGTGCCTTAGAAGTCTTCTATCAAACCACAATGATCAGAAATAGAGGATTTCAATCTAGGCACCATGGAGGATCCTCATTTTCTCCAATTTTCAAAGACCCTATCTTGTGTTGAAAAATAAGAGTACATCAAGCTATTCAAAGAGTTCAAAAATGTCTTCACATGGAGATCTGAATATCTAAGGACTTATGGTCCCTACATTTTCCAACACCAGATTCCTTTGAGGGTGTGAGTAGATCCTTTCAGATAGAAGAAAAGGAAACCAAATCCATTGTTGTTCCCCCTCATCTAAAAATAATTCAATAAGCTTTGTGATGCCAAAATAATTATTCCTATGAGTATTCCTAGTGGGTAGCCAACTTAGTGTCTAATAGGAAAAATATGGGGAGATAAGTCTTCGTGTGGACTTCGGGAAAATGAAAAAAGCATTCCTCAAAGACAATTAACCCCTACACAAGATGGATCAAATGTTATAGAATGTGGTAGTGTAACATCCCCGTCCACCCACAGTGAGGCATGCTACACGAGAGAACTCTTTTGTTCTCTCTGCGGAACATACTGTAACATACACAGCATCAAATTGAGCTATGCCACATAAATTTTTCGAAGTGCATGCAATTAAAATATATACACGCGGAACTCTTGCGGAAATATATATATATATATATATATATATAACGTAAATAGACAAATACATTTGTAAATGCACGGATTCACACTGAAATAACAGTAAATGTATACATGCAACATTTTTGGCACAGGGGCAGACCCAGGGTTGATTGCTACAACCACGCACCAACAAAACCCTAACTACCATCCCTTTCGGCAACACCTGCGAAGATGAAGTCTCACCCGAGGTAGAGACAGGGGTGGTTGCAGAACTCACATGTATGTAACCTTAGCTGGGACACAGATCTGTGATTATAGCACTTAACAGAGCACTTAGCAGTAAACATTCATCAACATTCAATTCTTAGTAACAGCACAGACAAACCCTAATTACAAAGCATCGCAGTATTCAACCAAATCCACATCTAATAGCACTTAGCATAAAAGGAACATATTATATCTATCATATTTAGGCACTAAGAATACTCACATAGGTTAGATCTAATATTCATTCTCTTTTATAAGCACAAAGAAATGTCAGTTCTATCTAACATTCATCTATATCATAGCAAGTTACACATAAACACACCAACACATTGCACAAAGCAGAGCAACAAAACATATACATGGTTCATTCCCCCTGGGGCTATGTCCACCAACTCTTCTTCTCTTCTATTATCTTTTGTTAATCAGTTACATGCACAGAGCCTCAAAAACCCTACTCTGCATAGGACAGAAGATATGTGCACTTTGCTAGATCCTCCTTCCCCGAGTTAGGTTCAGCACAAAGCCTCCTCTCGATCTTTTGCAGTCTCTTGCACTTAGCCTTACCAGTCTTACATAGTATGCACAGATCACTTACAATCCTTCGATCACTAGCACTTAGCACAATGGCCTAACCTCACATAGATGCCCCTCCTTATATTGCCTAGACATCTATTTTTACTTTACAAAATAGACCTAAACATGGGTAAACCCATGGGCCGACATCCCATACCCATTACATAATCCCAAACCCCAAAAAGGGGTTGAGATCTCGCGATCTCTACTTCATCTTGCGATCCTCCTTTGACAGGCTCTCGAAGTCCCAAAATAGGTCAAACTTGATCAAGGATCTCCCAAAACTTGGTCAAGGGCCAATAGGCCCCCAACACTCACCTGTGACTCATGTTGAGTCACTCTGATTTGGGTAGTTCTGGCTCGAAAGCCTCGAGATTGGTTCAAAAGCCTCGATCTTGGCTCGAGTTGCTTCGACTTGTTGTTGTTCCATGGCCTCCTATTCAGTGAACTCTGGGATGACTACCTCGTTCATGGGTCCTTCTAGGCATTGTTCTGCTGCAGCAACAACTTGCTCCAGTTTTTCTCCTTTACCTTCGATCTATGTGAACAGTTGGTAAGCCTCGTCCTATACATGCTGGAGTCTTTGAGTCACTTCCATGAATTTGCTCTAAATGGTGTGAACCTGCTACTGGGCAGTGCGTTGCGCCTGGGATCATTTCATTCTTTCCACAGCTGACAGGGGCTTCAACTACGCCTATATTGTCCCTGCTTGCTAGTTTGCCTCCTAGAGATGTGACTCCAGTGCCTTTAGTTCTGCATTCTCAGTGAGTTTCTCATAAGTCTGGGCACTGTGGTCACTGAGTTGCTTGCATTCCATGGCAAAATATTTTATTCTCTCGACTGTACTCTGGACAATCACTTCTCTTTGATCTTTGACATCCTGCGGAGTGTTGGGCACTGTGCGGAGCTCTATATCTATTATTCTTTGTTGTAGCTACTGGATGGCTTCCACGAGATGCTCTACTTGATGCTCAACCCGGTCTTCTACCTGTGGCTCTAAGCCTGTCACATAGCAAAGTGCTCTATTGACTGCTTCTTTTACCTCGAGTTTCCCTGCGAGCAACTGTTCCTTTTCTTGTTGCATTTGCGCTTTCTCCTCATCAAACTTTGTCTTGGAGAGTAATATTCTCCTACTCTGCAACTCGACGTTGTTCTACAAGTACTCCTTATACTTGCGTCAAAGCCTGGGTGGCTTGTTTTGTTTCCTCTTGTGCTCGTCGAAGACAAGCTTTAGTTGCATCTGCTAGGCAGCCGAGTTGGGCTGGCTCATCTCCCAATTCTTGTTCTACCGATGGCAGGGGCGCAATGGAGACTGCGTGACTGGACTAAAGAGCATGTTGTACCCCTCGGAGCTCGACCTAAATTCTATCATACATTTCCTCATGCTTCACTCCTTGTTTCTCTGCAATTTTTAGTGAAGCATCTTTTAGAGTTGTTATGATGAATTCAAAGTCATCAGGAGTAAGTGTAGTTTGCATCTTGGTCACGGTGGCTCTTGATTTCTTCCGGGAAGAAGGTTTTGGGGGAGAAACATTGCTCTTCTTCAAGGGGTTAGCCTCATCTCTAGGTAGTGTTACTTCGCCTTTCTTTTGTTTATCTTCTTTTTCCTTCATCTCTTCTACATCGCCATCACCTCCTCACTCAAGTGATGTGGAAGCAGTCTTCCCTAAGGTGCTGCTTAAATCTTTGACCTCTTCATTCTTCTATCTTCTGTTGGTTCCAGGTGTGTCTTGTTCTTTGTGAGTGGTCTCCAAGCTGTCTAGTTCAGGATCAGACATATCTACAGGGTTGGTGGGGATAAGGAGGTCTATGGACCATTCCTTAGTGATCTCCTCCAGGTCCCCTTCTGTAAGTTTATAGTATGAATGGATTTGTTCCTTGTGTTCATCGGCTCACATTGTAATGTAAATGAAATTTCGATCTGCATTGAACTTCATCAGGGTCCGGAACCTTTGTAAGGTGTTCAGAGTCATGTGAGGCTCATCTTCGATAGCTCTCTTTAGCTGAAGGTAATAGGTATGAAAAACAACATTCGACTGCCACTGTTTGTTCATATCACTTGAATACCAAAGGGTAGTGAACTTCGTGGCAAGCGGCTCAAATGGTTCAATATCCGGAAAGGTCACACCTTCCAACATTTCCCAGGCAACAAAGGTGATGAGGATCAGGAGCTAGTTGCATTGAAACTCGTAGCCCTGATCCTATGCTTC
>JASDQU010735534.1:150606-163456 GCA_032191745.1 Picea mariana | reverse complement strand
TTCCGAGAAACATAGTAAATGGAGCGTTGTCCTCAATAAATTTAACAACTTCAAATTCTTCCTCTGTCGAAGTTCCCTTGGCACTCATAGATATCTGGGTAATCTTTCCACATAGGTTTATCAGCTTTCCTCTGAATAGTCCTATGCCTCCTAATGAAGGAATCATAGCAAGCTCCCCTAAAGTTTCCCAAGTCCAAAACACAGTCAATGTCGAAGTCTCTTATTCTTTCTTCAATGCATTATTTTTCTTTGAAGACCTCTGATAAACTGATATGTCGGTGATCATTCAGGGTTTCTTTCATCTGTAGCAATACTTTCTCTGATTCTTTCTGGGGTTCTACCATAATCTCAATTGCTTGACTTTGCTCGTGATCTTCTTGTCGCATATCCATCCTTTCAAGCTGAGCAATCATTCTAGGGAAATCTAAAACTTCATGGTCCATAGCTTTGCAATAGAGGCAACTAGGTTTTCTACCAGGGCATTCCTTAGCCAGATGTCCCGGTCTTCTGCAACTCTAACAAAGGGTTAATCCTCTCTTTCTCTTAAATGATCCCTAGCCTTTCCTGTACTGTGCGCTAGGATCATAGTAGCTAACCTGCAAAAAATTATTTCTAGGATCTTGCATCCATTTCTTAGTCCAAACATTCTTTCTATACATAGGTATAACATATTTTTCACTACTCTTATCATATCTACTTATATCACATCTTTTTTCGTCTATCAGTGCCCTAGTTTTCAACCTAGGACAAATCTTATCAAACATGCCTAGATCCATACTTTAGAAACAAAAATTTCCACTAATCTTACTTCTACAGAGCACAAAGCTTCTAGATCTAAAACTTTTCACTATTATTACCTTTATCAGAGCACAAATCATTCAGATCTTAGCTCTTTTATTCAGATCAGACTTCTTTTCTTTAGCACAGAGCTTCACAAACTAAGTAGAGTATTGTGCACTAGAGCAACAGATCTACGCACATAGCTTTCACAATTTCAGGTTGGATCTTTGCACAAAGCTTCTTCTTTCTCAGTTCCCAACAATCACAGTTTCAGGTCCCAGCAACGGAACCATTTTTTGGCATAGGGACAGACCCAGGGTTCAACGATACAACAGCACACCAACAAAACCCTAACTACTGACCCTTTCGGAAACACCTACGAAGCAGATGAAGTCTCACCCGAGGTAGAGACAGGGGTGGTTGCAGGACTCAGATGTCTATAACCTTAGCTAGGACACAGATTTATGATTCTAACACTTAAAAGAGCACTTAGCAATAAACATTCATCAACATTCAGTTCTTAGTAACAGCGCAGACGAACCCTAATTACAGAGCATCACAGTATTCAACCAGATCCACATCTAATAGCACTTAGCATAAAAGGAACATATTAGATCTATCAGATTTAGGCACTAAGCATACTCACATAGGTCAGATCTAATATTCATTCTCTTTTATAAGCACAAAGAAACGTCAGTTCTGTCTAACATTCATCTATATCATAGCAAGTTACACATAAACACACCAACACATCACACTAAGCAGAGCAACACAGCATATACGTGGTTCACCCCCCCCCCCGGGGGCTACGTCCACCAACTCTTCTTCTCTTATATTATCTTATGTTAATCAGTTACATGCACAGAGCCTCAAAAACCCTACTCTGCATAGGACAAGATATCTGCCTACTTCGCTAGATCCTCCTTACCTGAGTTAGGTTCATCACAAAGCCTCCTCTCGATCTCTTGCAGTCCCTTTCACTTAGCCTTACCAATCTTACATAGTATGCACAAAGCACTTACAATCCTCTAATCACATAGATCGATCACTGGCACTTAGCACATTGGCCTAACATCACATAGATGCCCCTCCTTACATTGCCTAGACATCTATTTATACTTTACAAAATAGGCCTAAACATGGGTAAACCCATGGGCCGACATCCCATACCCATTACACAATCCCAAACCCCAAAAAGGACCCAAAAATTGGCCGAGATCCCTCGATCTCTGCATCGTCTTGCGCTCCTCCTTCAACAGGCCGTCGAAGTCCCAAAATAGGTCAAACTTAACCAAGGATCTCTGAAAATTTGGTCAAGGGCCAACAATAATATACAGAAAATACTCATAAATATACAGACAGTTATAACCACACATAAGATAAACCCATAAAAATAAACACGTAAATAATAATGCAGCATGTAAATTTATCACACAATTGACACTTATCTTGGTAATAATATCACCAATTGCGTGCAAACCTTCCACGAACCTCCCATCCTTAGACCACACTTCTCATCAGTCTCAGTAGTGGGTCACCCCCAAGCTGGGACTAAACTCCACCGGGGTAAAGGGATTCCTAACCAGGCTAATGGTTCACAAACAACATGCAAGACTTCGTTATAGGTGCCCACTCAAACTAACAGCCTACAGTCCCTCATTCCCCACATGCATGTCCCACCCTAGGAAGTGTGCCCCTTCTCTGCTCAACAGTCCTTCGATTGCCCCACTTCCTTTCTGGGCTTCAACAACAGGACGTACAAGAAGTCTCGGAGCCTTGTAGTTGCAGTTTAGCACCTTCAGGAAATCAATTCCCAACAACTATCTCACCCAGAGAGAAATTGCTCACGGGCCTGAAAACCCGCCTCTTCAATATCCCACGGGCTTGACAACCCGCTTGTTCAATCCAGCTCCCAGGCTAACCAGCTACACAAATAAGTATGGCTCTAGATACCGGTTCCGATACATTGATAGTAAGGTACAAAGGATAACTAACTGAGTGAGTGAATGCTCCTTGAATGGTTGCATGCATGATCTAATGATGGAAGGAATCCCCCCAAAATGAACTAAGTCCAAACTATATGTATTCATGTCCCCAACTTGACACTTTTCATGTTGGGAGCTACTTTGGCCCACTTTTCCCCATCCTTAGAACTTAGGATAAAATAATTATCCATACTTTATACTTTAATAAATATTAATATAATATTACTTTTTGGCTTAAGCTCCCTAGCTTAGCCCCTTTTCCTTAACTTTTATCCCCCACCCTTTCCCTAACTAGTGGAGTTTATAGTGGTCGGCCTGTGCGCAACGATGTATTTTATATTAATGATGAGGCATATACAAAAATAGGCTCACTAGCCTTTAACATCTAGGCTCTCTGGCCTAATCATCACAAAAACTGGCTCACCAGCCTATAAAGCACAACATATACACAAAGGCTCCCTAGCCTCAATATTGTTCGCACTTAAGTTGCTGCGTGCGGTATCCTAGAATGTGCACACTTCATCATTTCACTGCGCAGTACATGCACGCACTATGCCATGAAAGGTGCATACAAAAATGATATCAAACAGCTCACCATCTTAAGTACATTTTCATTTCCATTAAAATTGGGTTCAGCCTAGGGATATTATAGGTAGGGTCTAAGAATATCTCCATGATGGATATTTTCTCAAGATACAATAAAGTCAAAATGGATCTAGAAGATGTGCTGAAGAAAATATTCACAACTATGTGGGGTAATTTTTCCTACATAAGATACCTTTTATAATGATGAATGTAGGGGTCACTTACCAAAGGGAAATGGACTATGCCTTTGCTTATATCAAGCACCTTTTATTGTAATTTACCTATATGATATCACTATTTTATCCTACTCTGGATTTTATAAAGAAAGAAATGAACACAAACAGAAATATAGCAGAGAGCACGACAACACAATGAAAATCTAACTTTTATTAATGAATAAAATAGTGGAACATTGTAAATCACAAACTAGCTAGAATGGTGGTAGTTTATCTCAGAGAGAGAGAGAGAGAGATGTTGGCTAGGCTCATTCACAAAATCTAATACAAGAGGCCAAAATGATGGCTTTTTAACATAAATAAAGAATCCTAAAGGGCCAAAACCCTAATCTAGGAGGAGAATCACCTAAAGGTGTTTTTGAAATGCCAAAATGTATTTTTGGGCATTAGTTTCTACATCAATTTTCCAAGAGCAGAACTTTTACAAATAATTTTCATTTGGTGCGCATAGTAACTCATTGGAAAGCTCTAACTTAGGACTACAAAAAATTAGCATGGCTTGGCTTTGCCAAATGTAAATCCAAGTTCTTGTCCCTTCTCAAAAAACATTGTTTAGGGCCTCAAAATGGCCCCAAAAGTTTGAGACCCAGAAAATTATAACAAAATTGCCAAGATGGAGAACCATGTTGAGTCAATGGAAGAGGTGGGTGTGGGTCAAATTATCGACCAATATTTGTTACATGAATTTTCAACCCAAATTAGTAAACTTTTGACGTGCTAAACAAAGTATATGCAAAGCAATCTCAATATTCCTCATGAGCCTAATAAACAACCTACGATTAAATTACAACTGATACATGCATTCACGCTTCTTTTTCAATCACGAGCAGTCACTGAGTAGTAACATTGATGATCATAAATTGCATAAAAAGGAAATATGGCTCTGCTAATCAGAGAACCACCAAGTCATTACTAATGTTAAAGCATGATTTATTGTTGACAAGCATCAGTGTGGATCACATTACAAGTATCATAATAATACTTAAAACAACTTCTGAAACCATAACACATAACTAAAACTGCGGGAATTGAATAAACTCACACAACAAAAAAGGAAACTATTGGGAAGCATATACTAGAGGGAGGGGGGCCTGCCTCCCTTGGCATACACTGCCAAGAAAGACTACAGTGGAGAGATTTTTATCTGCAACAATTTCTTTATTCCAAATTCTCCAAATATTGCAATGATCCTCCTTTCCTCCTCTCTCCCAATTACATTGATCCTCCTTACATTTATAAATGTAGCTTACATATGATAGAAAGGAAATTGTTACTACAAAGTGAGACCAAATCCCAAATACATGGATCTACAACCAACACACACTTGATTAAGGAAACTATAAGCACAACAATTTGATCCTAAAAAACAATATTCCCAAATTCATCCATAAGAGGCACAACTACAGGAATTCGGGTGTTCATACGATTCCTTGGAAAATCCGCCTTAAAGATCCACCCATATCTCCCATATCATTTCTTGTTTTGAAAATCTACTCAAGTGTCGCCTAATTTGGGGCATTCCACACAAAACCTATGTTTTAGAATTTCAATATTCGTTCGCATTTGCTTGGAAATCCCGCCCAAAGTTTGTTGTCTGGAAACATGCCTCTTTAGGTATTCCAGTAGTACTGCAGAAACTGAAAGATGCCTACTATTCCAGAAGTCACATAGATTGCAATTCCAGTAGTAAACTTGTTGAACTGCACAAGCAAGTTAGAAAACCACAATATCTACCCTAAGTAATCATGACAATATGGGAAATCCACCATTTTAATGTACATATGTCATGTGAAGCTCATATAGGGTAGAAATGGACAAATGCATAAATATGAGTGAAGAAAGGAATGAGGATGAAAGGGTAAAGTAAGTGAAAATGGTTAAATGACCTTGTAAAATGTGTCTTTTCTGAGGTCCAACATCTCCCCCACACTCAATTCAATGCATATCATCATGCAACAAAGATTGTGAATGAATGATGCATACTTGGAATGTCTAGTCCCTTAGTTTCATTTCTACATCATATGAATAGGGTTGTGATGAAATGCACTCTTGACGAGGTCAGAAAAACTTGAAATTTCCATGTTTTGATCTTATTTATACAATCCCAGGGTGGAAGACTTTGAATGTGAAAAAAAATAAATCCCTTAAGTCTTTTTAATGTCTAGACAATGCCAAAGGAATTGGGTGTTTTCTAGTTGAACCCTTGTAGTGATTCAAATTGAGTAAGGAATTTGTAATCAAACTTATTAAACATTACATCAAAGTATGAGATGGATAATAAGGGTAATGTATAGGGACTGTAAGTGTATGGGAGAGCTTCAAAAGTTTAATGATGTAAATCCACAAGTTAGATGTGCACTTATAAACAGAAATCATAGGTACATAATTACCTTTTTCCTTTTACCTTTGTTTTGGCTTAGTATGTTGAACCTTATGAAGAGGTTGTTGAATAGGGAAGGAAGAGGATTGAACCTATAATGAATTGTTGAAGGATTGAAGTGTTGATGTGTTAATCCCCAAACAAATCCACATGTTATGTATAAAACCCCTTATTAATCCCCTTATTGAATTATTATTTCTTGTATTATATTTGTATGTAGGCTCTTAATCCCTTCATCACACCCTTTCATCATAATTGTACCCTTTGCCTCCTATATATATACACCAAGGAGAGCTAGTCTTAGGATCATCTTATCTCAACTCATATTGTGTTTTGAAGTGGAAATATTGTAAATAAGGGTTCCCCCTCGAAATGGACTATAATTTATTGATTTCTTATCATTTTTAAGGCATTGGATCATAATATTTGGTATCAGAGCTCATGGATCCTAGGGTTTTTCTTCTCCAAGAAAGTCATCGTAGCATTTTCGATATAAATTTTTTCTGAGATGATTTAGATCGTGAAAATTGGAGGTGATTCAGAGGAAATGTCAAGGTACGTTTGGTAAAAATTTTATCTTCTAGGTTGTCCGACTTTCATAGATACACCCTGTGGAAGATACAGTATCTGACTAGTCCTATTAACTAGTCTCAAACAAGTGTTCTGGGTAAAATAGTCATATATTCTTTAGCGAGGATCCAATGTGAGTGAGACCAGTTTCGTTGGATAGTGGACAGTCTACAGTATTTCTGGTACAATTTTTCATAATTTGATATCAATTATTGTGCACAGGGAACATTGTACAAGTTCGCTCTCCTGGAAAGGCCAAAATTCAACAAGGTGTGGGGAAGTTACCATAACTTCCACTTGGCAGATTCAATTTTGATCAGACATGTGACATTGAAGATAGGACATATCATAGGATTGCAAAATGAAATTTCATACTCATAAGGGCCGAAATTTTAGAGATACACCAGAAGGAAGGTTATCCAGGAAGATAGATTCCAAATTAAGGTTTTAAAAGGTACGTAACTTAAAATTGGCATAACTTTTTTACTGGAAGATATGTTTTTGGTGATTCGAAATTTGTTATAAATATAGAATAGAAGATTATTATTATTGTTTCTCCATATGGGTACCAAAAAGGTGACAACACCAATTAAACCTCCAGAAGTCTCATCTATGACTCAAGAAGAAAATGAGGACATACATAACAGGTTGTCCAAATTGGAGTAACAACTCAGTGAATTGAGTGACAAGTCTAATAATTGGGTAAACTCACAAAGAAAAATTCAAGAAATAGAAAGGAATATGAAGGAAAATAAAGAAGAAATACAAAATTCCATGAAGGAAATGCAAAATTCCATGTCTTCCATCTGTCAAGCTCTAGATGAGAGACTCCCTAAAGGAGATATCAAAACACAGGGGAATCATGAAAATAAAGGAAGTACAAACTGCCAATAATAAGTCATTTTCAAATAGTGAATCTAACTCTAATAGTGGAGCTAATTATGGTGGGGGTCCTAAATTCTACTTTCCCATAATTGAATTAAAGAAGTTTGATGGTACAAAGGTCTTTACTTGGGTGAACCAAATAGAACAATATTTTGAACTACATAATATTACAGATGATAAGAAAAGGATTCACATAGAAACCTTGAAATTTGAGATAAATCCATATCAATGGTATCAATGGATAGTGAAAAGGAAACCCCCTTTATATCACTACACTTGGGGTTTATTTACAAGAGACTTAGAAGCACAATATGGGAAATCTTTGGAACATGACTACTTCAGTCAACTAACAAGAATCAAACACTCAGGTGATATTGAAGATTATAATTTAGAATTCTAGGTATTGGCCACAAGGGTGGATAACATAAGTGACAAACACTTGTTGGAAGCTTACATGGGTGGATTAAAAGAAGACATTAAACATGAGCTTTTCTTAAGACAACCTACAAATATTATAGAAGCTATGCCGAAAATTATTCTACATAGACTGCGAAGAGGAAGAAGATAGTGTACCTAAACCAACAAGGTTGACACCTCAACAAATGGATGAAAGAAGAGAAAAAGGACTTTATTTCAATTGTTATAGGAAGTATATTAAGGGGAATAAATGCGATGAGAAGAAATTATTCTACATAGATTGTGAAGAGGAAGAAGATTAGGAATTGCAACCGTCACAAGACTCGGATCTAGAAGAGACTACTCCAACAATATATTTCCATGCATTGGCCAACATCGTTACTCCACAAATCCTCAAGATATAGGGATACACCAAAGAGAAAAAGGTAACACTATTGATTGATTCTGGTAGCACCCATAATTTCATCAATTACAAATTAGCAAAAGATCTCAATTTTTTTGCATATCCTACACCATAGTTTCAAGTAATGATTGCAAATGGAGGTACCATAAATTATTCAAGGAAATGTCATAGTATTAAGATCAACATGGGGGAGTATTTTCTGGATAGCCCCATGATCTCCATCGAAGTGGGGGGTGTTGATGTTGTATTAGGGGTCCAATGTTTGCAATCATTGGCAATAGTGGCATTTGATTTTCAAAATATTTTCATGAGATTTTCCTCAAATGGCAAGGAAATTGAGCTTATAGGTATCCAAGGGAAACCCTATAAAGTGATAATCTCTAATAGCATGGCACAATTACTCAAAAAGGGACACTAGGGTGTAATTGCACAATTGTGCTCACTTGATGTTCAAACATCTATATCCCATGTTGAAATGCCTAAGGGTATTCCACCTGCTCAAGATCATGACCATGTTATTCATTTGCAACCAGTAAGTGTACCACATAACATTAGGCCTTGCAGGTATCCATATGCAAAGAAGAGTGAGATAGAGAGCATGATCTAGGAAATGTTAGAGGCTGGCATCATTCAACAGAGCCAAAGTTCTTTCTCTTCACCAGTGGTGTTGGTTACAAAAAAGGATGGTTCATGGCGTATGTGTCCAGATTATAGATAACTCAACAAAATGACCATAAAAGATAAGTTTCCTATCCCTGTCATTGATGAATTATTAGATGAATTGCATGGAGCAAAATTATTTACTAAATTGGATCTTCGTTCGAGATATCATCAAATAAAAATGAGGCAGGAAGACATTCCTAAAACAGCTTTTAGAACACATGAAGGTCATTATGAGTTTTTGGTTATGTCATTTGGACTTACTAATGCACCTTCCACATTTCAAAGATTGACGAATTCTATTTTCAAGCCCTTCCTTAGAAAATTTGTGTTAGTATTTTTTGATGACGTACTAATATACAACAAATCTTGGGAAGCGCATGTACAACATGTTGACAAAGTATTACAACTATTGGAAGAGCAACAACTTTATGCAAAGCCTTCCAAGTCTTCCTTTGGGGTTCAAGAAGTGGAATATTTGGGTCATATTGTATCTCATGAATTTGTAAAAGTGGACCCTAACAAAATTAAATCTATGAGGGAATGGTTGATTCCCAAAACCTTGAAGAAACTTAGAGGATTATTAGGATTTACAGGCTATTACCGCAAGTTTGTCAAGACCTATGGTCAAATAACAACACCTCTAATGGCATTATTAAAGAAGGAAGCATTTTCTTGGACCGAAGAAGCAACCAAATCTTTTGAAAAACTTAAGGAGGCTATGTGTACAACTTTCATCTTGGCCGCACCTAACTTTACAAAAAACATTTATTGTGGTGTGATGCCTCAAGACATGGAATTGGTGCAATTTTAATGTAGGAAGGAAGGCCCCTTACCTATGAAAGCAGCCAACCTAAAGGAAAAAACTTAGTCAAACCCATTTATGAAAAAAAAATGGTGGCCATACTACATGCAGTTTAGAAATGGTGCCCCTACCTAATAGGAAGACACTTCAAGGTACAAACTGATCATGATAGTTCGAAGTACTTCTTAAAGCAACAATTATCTTCAAAAGAGAAACAAAAATGGGTTACAAATATGTCGAGATATGACTTTGAAGTTATCTACAAAAAAGGAAAACATAAAGTTGTGGCAAATTCCCTTTCCAGAAAAGAAGAAGAAACAAAAGGTTCACTATGTTTTATTTCTATCTCGCAATCTAATTGGGTGGAAGAAGCAAAGATAGGATGGACTCAAGATCAAGAGGTATGCAAGATCATTCAACAACTACATGAAGACCTTAGTTCAATATATAATTTTGTATGGAAGAATGAATTGTTATGGTATCATGATCGCCTATACTTATGTAAGAATTCCCAACTCAAACAAAATATCCTTCTAGAATTGCACACTTCTTTTATAGGGGGGCATTCATGATTCTTGAAAACATACCACGGGATCAAGAAGGATTTTTTATGGGAAGGTCTTAAAAATTATGTCCAAAAGTTTATGTCTGAATGTTTGGTCTGCCAACAGAATAAGGGATAGACAATAAAGACTCAAGGACTCCTACAACCATTAGCTATACCAAGCCAACGTTGGGAAGAAGTTTCAATGGATTTTTTTACAGGTTCACCCAAATTTAAGGAAATATTTTCATCATGGTAGTAGTGGATAGACTAACAAAGTATGCTCTTTTTTCCTCTCTTTCTCATCCTTTTAAAGTAATTATAGTGGCAACAACATTCATGGAAACAATTCAAAAACTACATGGAGTCCCCAAGATTATTGTAAGTGACAGAGACCCAATTTTCACTGGAAATTTCTGGGCTGAATTTTTTCTTGTTTGGATACTCAATTGGCTCATAGCTCATCTTACCACCCTCAATATTATGGGAAAACTGAGATTGTCAATAAATTTCTAGAAGGATATCTTCATTGTTTTTCATCCAATAAACAAACATAATGGGTCAAGTGGTTTCCCTTAGAAGAATGGTGGTACAACACATCCTTCCATACTTCATCAAAAAATTCCCCATTTCTGGCACTTTATGGATATCATCCTCCATCCATCACATCACCCTTGGAAGGGAATACAATGGTTCAAGCAGTGGAGAACCACATAGGGAACCAACAATAAGTCCTCAAACTATTGAAGGACAACTTGGTTATGGCACAAAATAGGATGGAACAACAAGCAGATCAAAATCACAGTGAAAGGGAATTTTAAGTGGTTGATTGGGTATTTCTAAGGCTACAACCATACAAACAAACATCCCTCAAGCAACAAAAGAAGGACAATAAATTAGCACCCAAATATTATGGCCCCTATAAGTTTTTGCAAAGGATTGGAAGTATGGCTTACAAATTGGAGTTGCCTCCAACTTCAAGTGTACAACCAGTCTTCCATGATTCTTGCTTAAAGAAGGTTATCGACAACAATATCTCAGTCCAAACTATTTTACTAGAGATCGGTGAAGAAGAAAAAATCATACTAGAGCCAGAACAATCCTTGAAACAATAATTAAGCAATTGAGAAAACGAGCAATCACAGAGTACCTCGTCAAATGGAAGAGCCTACTAGTGGAAGAGGCAACATGGGAAGATGGGTTCTTCATGCAGAAGCATCCATGGTTATTCAAGTGTTGAGGACAACACTTGTTTGAAGGGAAGGGGCATGTTAATCCCTAGACAAAGCCCCATGTTATGTATAAAACCCCTTATTGAGCCCCTTATTGAATTATTACATTTATTGTGTTATAATTGTATGTAGGCTCTAAACCCCTTCATCGCACCCTTTGATTATAATTGTACCCTTTGTCTCCTAGATATATACACCAAGGAGAGCTAGTCTTAGGATCATCTTATCTCAACTCATATTGTGTTCTGAAGTGGAAATATTGTAAAGGAGGGTTCCCCCTCGAAGTGGAAATAATGTAAAGGAGGGTTCCTCCTCGAAGTGGACTGTAATTTATTGTTTTCTTATCATTTTTAAGGCATTGGATCATAACATGCGGGAAATCTCAATCTGCTCATAATAGTTTTCTACAAAAGGTTGGATGCACTTGTGGATGGCTAAAGCAAGTCAACTGATGTTTACTAAGTGATGTTGATGATGAATCTAATGAAGAGGATTGTATGATATGGAAAGAAATATGTTGAACATATGGACTCCTTTGTGGGTGCTTCCATGATGATCTGAGCAGAAGATGAACATTTGAATGCTTGAATATTTGGGCTGAAAAGAGTATGTTGAATATGGTTTGAAGGGGCTGAAACTAACTTTTTCAAATAATGCCTTGTTGTTGTTGCACACTTTTAATACCGCCACTATTCATGCTTGGGTCTGAACCACCTTCTCAATCATCTGTTAAACATGAAAGTGAGATAAATACAAACAAGTTTATAAATGAAATTCACGAATTTGATCTGTGAGTTGAATTTGGGTTCACATAACAAATTCAAAACAAAAAATGATCTTCAAAATATTTATCCATTGTGTAGAAAATTTTAAGCCTCCTCATCAAGCAATCCACATCAAAACTTATAGCTCCAATACTGTCTTCCTCTGATTGCAACATTTCAAAGGTATTGAAATATGCCTTGGACATGTACAACATTCTCAAGGTGGTGGATATTCTTTTGGAAGTGTGGTCATATGAAAATCAATGAGGGTGCTACCGAATTCTACTACAGAAAATACGGAAATTTTATAAAAATCGACTTCAAAAACATACCCATAGATCCATCATTTTTCACTTTCTAAAAATTTTGTTTCCATTTTACTCAATTTATTATATGGGGCACAAAACCCATATCTCGGAATTCCTTAATTTGGCCTCAGTTGATTTCAATCTTTGTGCAAAAAGTGCCTTTCAAATAGGCTGCTACAAGAAAATCTGGAAATTTTATAAAAATATGCTTCAAAAACATACTTGTAGATCCATCATTTTTAACTTTTTGAAAATTTATTCCATGCATTACTCAAATTTATATATGGGGGACAAAC
>JASDQU010735534.1:120774-150586 GCA_032191745.1 Picea mariana | reverse complement strand
CTTTTAGAGTTGTTATGATGAATTCAAAGTCATCAGGAGTAAGTGTAGTTTGCATCTTGGTCACGGTGGCTCTTGATTTCTTCCGGGAAGAAGGTTTTGGGGGAGAAACATTGCTCTTCTTCAAGGGGTTAGCCTCATCTCTAGGTAGTGTTACTTCGCCTTTCTTTTGTTTATCTTCTTTTTCCTTCATCTCTTCTACATCGCCATCACCTCCTCACTCAAGTGATGTGGAAGCAGTCTTCCCTAAGGTGCTGCTTAAATCTTTGACCTCTTCATTCTTCTATCTTCTGTTGGTTCCAGGTGTGTCTTGTTCTTTGTGAGTGGTCTCCAAGCTGTCTAGTTCAGGATCAGACATATCTACAGGGTTGGTGGGGATAAGGAGGTCTATGGACCATTCCTTAGTGATCTCCTCCAGGTCCCCTTCTGTAAGTTTATAGTATGAATGGATTTGTTCCTTGTGTTCATCGGCTCACATTGTAATGTAAATGAAATTTCGATCTGCATTGAACTTCATCAGGGTCCGGAACCTTTGTAAGGTGTTCAGAGTCATGTGAGGCTCATCTTCGATAGCTCTCTTTAGCTGAAGGTAATAGGTATGAAAAACAACATTCGACTGCCACTGTTTGTTCATATCACTTGAATACCAAAGGGTAGTGAACTTCGTGGCAAGCGGCTCAAATGGTTCAATATCCGGAAAGGTCACACCTTCCAACATTTCCCAGGCAACAAAGGTGATGAGGATCAGGAGCTAGTTGCATTGAAACTCGTAGCCCTGATCCTATGCTTCGCGACAGTCTAGTTCAAGTTGGTTGACTAGGTACTTCACCCAGTTCACATGTAAGCCTTCTATACACTTCCATGCGAGGTCGACGACAAAGCCCGTGACCTATGTGGGTCATTTATTGAGTACCATCTTTCCATATATTAACTGACATGCTAGTCATACTGCACCATTCTGAATGGAGGCTACCTTGTAGCCTCACGTCCCCTTCTCGACATCGTCGTATGTGTCATTAATCTTCTATGCTAGTGCACAATCTGTGGCCTTCCCTGGGTAGAACTCTTGTGGATCAGGTCCTTGCATACTCAACCCTGTGATCCTATGGATCAGCATTGTATCGACTGTAATACGGAGGTCTAGCCATAAATAGTTTCCATGGTAACACGACAGTAGCAGCTTGACATAGGTGTTGACTTCCTGGTGTCTTTCGAAGTGTGGTAATTTCATGACATTTAACAAGGTGGATTGTGCGAGGTGCATCATCCACGGCTGAGGGATGATCTTTGAGTTCTTTCCCTTTGTCCTGGTTAGGTATTTGTATGGGGAGAGAATGTTGTAGTTTTTACGATCTCCGACGTTGAAGTCACTGAACTTCAATGCTATGATCTTATCCTGCTATGCACGAACTATGCGTAACCCCTTCGGGAGGTACGCAGTGACCATGGTGTACTCGAAATCTCTGGGTGCACTATCATGACTTACCACGCCGGCCAGAGGTGGGATATGGTTGGGTAATATAGATGGGATCAACTTCACATTGGCTAGGTCATCTCTATGTTTGGTTCACTTTTTTGCTGACGGTCAGGATGATCCGGCTCCGTGAGTAGTAGACGAAGAGGCTTGCATTCCTCTCGTCGATGACGCTTGTATACCTGCAGACATCGACATTTCTCTTTCGATCATGAGGTCAATGAGAACTTCCTCGACAATTTTCTCTACCACACTAAACTCATTCGACATACACGCTCAGGTTTGAAGAGTAATCTCTCAATAAAATGGGATAGATGGCAAAAGTGCGATGATCACTATGTGAAAATCAACTAATCTGCGGACTCAAATTCACGGTTAGCAAAAAGTGTTCTCGGTGCATGGTGCGACGGGATAAATAGATACTTGGTAATGGATCTCTTGCAACAGGTAAGAAGCCCTCATTAACTCAGTTATGTCCATTACAGTGCGGTCCCAACGATCTGGTGGCAAGTTGTCTAACCATTAATGCCTTTCTTCCCGTTCGGGGCGTCATTCGAATGGTTATTTTGTCTCTAACGATTATATTGCTTCACCATGGTGAAGTGCCATGTGACGTTGTTCTGGTATTCCGACGAAGCTCAAATTTTGTAATTTTTCCTTCTGTAAAGTTCCCTCGGGAACCTTAGCTCTCTTCTTACTTATTTTTCTAGCCTTCTTTACAAATAACTTTAGAATTCTGAGCTTCATCTCAGAATTCCTTTTTCCATTATGATTCTTATCTTCTTTTGGCATAGTAATTTTGGGTTGTTGAGATTCTCTACTAGAAATCAGTGATAATACTTCATCTGTATCTGGAATAGGTGTTGCAATCTTCTATGGGTCTTCTAGTGTTCTTCCAGTTTCAACATTCTAATCTTTGGTTTTAAATATCTTCGCTCAGTTCTCTTGTTCTTCAATCAAGTGTGCGATCCTCCTAGTCATGAAATCTTTTAGCTCTTGCTGCTTTTGTTCCAAGACTTATTTTTCTTTCCTTCTGGCCTGATCTCTTTCAATCCAAGTTTTTCCGAGAAACATAGTAAATGGAGCGTTGTCCACAATAAATTTAACAACTTCAAAGTCTTCCTCTATCAAAGTTCCCTTGGCATTCATAGATATTTAGGTAATCTTTCCACATAGGTTTATCAGCTTTCCTCTGAATAGTCCTATGCCTCCTAATGAAGGAATCATAGCAAGCTCCCCTAAAGTTTCCCAAGTTATTTCTGTCATGATATTCACCTGTGTTTCTTCATCCAAAACACAGTCAATGTCGAAGTCTCCTATTCTTACTTCAATGCATTCTTTTTCTTTGAAGACCTCTGATAAATTGATATGTCGGTGATCATTCAAGGTTTCCTTCATCTGTAGCAATACTTTCTCTGATTCTTTCTGGGGTTCTACCATAATCTCAATTGCTTGACTTTGTTCATGGTCTTTGTGTCACATATCCATCCTTTCAAGCTAAGCAATTATTCTAGGGAAATCCAAAACTTCATGGTCCATAGCTTTTCAATAAAGGCAACTAGGTTTTCTACCAGGGCATTCCTTAGCAAGATGTCTCGGTCTTCTGCAACTGTAACAAAGGGTTAATCCTCTCTTTCTCTTGAATGATCCATAGCCTTTTTTGTACTGTGCACTAGGATCATAGTAGCTAACCTGCAAAAAATTCTTTCTAGGATCCTGCATCCATTTGTTAGTCCAAACATTCTTTCTATACATAGGTATAACATATTTTTCACTATTCTTATCATATCTACTTATATCACATCTTCTTTCGTCTGTCAGTGCCCTAGTTTTCAACCTAGGTCAAATCTTATCAAACATGATTAGATCCATACTTTAGAAACAAAAATTTCCACTAATCTTACTTCTACAGAACACAAAGCTTCCAGATCTAAAACTTTTCACTATTATTACCTTTATCAGAGCACAAATCGTTCAGATCTTACCTCTTTTCTTCAGATCGGACTTCTTTTCTTTAGCACAGAACTTCACAAACTAAGTAGAGTATTGTGCACTAGAGCGACAAATCTACGCACGTAGCTTTCACAATTTCAGGTCGGATCTTTGCACAAAGCTTCTTCTTTCTCAGTTCCCAACAATCATAGTTTCGGGTCCCAGCAACGAAACCATTTTTTGGCACAAGGGCAGACCCAAGGTTCAACGTTACAACAGCGCACCAAAAAAACCCTAACTACCGACCCTTTCGGAAACACCTACGAAGCAGATGAAGTCTCATCCGAGGTAGAGACAGGGGTGGTTGCAAGAATTAAATGTCTATAACCTTAGCTGGGACACAGATCTATGATTCTAACACTTAACAGAGCACTTAGCAGTAAACATTCATCAACATTCTATTCTTAGTAACAGCGTAGACAAACCCTAATTACATAGCATCACAGTATTCAACTAGATCCACATCTAATAGCACTTAGCATAAAAGGAACATATTAGATCTATCAGATTTAGGCACTAAGCATACTCACATAGGTCAGATCTAATATTCATTCTCTTTTATAAGCACAAAGAAATGTCAGTTCTATCTAACATTGATCTATATCATAGCAAGTTACACATAAACACACCAACACATCACACTAAGCAGAGCAACACATCATATACGTGGTTCACCCCCCCCCTTGGGGCTACATCCTTAACTCTTCTTCTCTTATATTATCTTATGTTAATTAGTTACATGCACATAGCCTCAAAAACCCTACTTTGCATAGGACAAGATATCTACTCACTTCGCTAGATCCTCCTTACCCGAGTTAGGTTCATCACAAAGCCTCCTCTCGATCTCTTGCAGTCCCTTCCACTTAGCCTTACCAGTCTTACATAGTATGCACAAAGCACTTACAATCCTCTGATCACATAGATCGATCACTAGCACTTAGCACATTGGCCTAACATCACATAGATGCCCCTCCTTACATTGCCTAGACATCTATTTATACTTTACAAAATAGGCCTAAACATGGGCAAACCCATGGGCCGACATCCCATACCCATTACACAATCCCAAACCCCAAAAAGGACCCAAAAATTGGTTGAGATCCCGCGATCTCTGCATCGTCTTGCGCTCCTCCTTTGATAGGCCGTCGAAGTCCCAAAATAGGTCAAACTTGACCAAGGATCTCTAAAAATTTGGTCAAGGGCCAAAAATAATATACAGGAAATACCCATAAATATACAGACAGTTATAACCACACATAGGATAAACCCATAAAAATAAACACGTAAATAATAATGCAGCATGTAAATTTATCACACAATTGACACTTATCTTGGTAAGAATATCACCAACTGCATGCAAACCTTCCACGAACCTCCCATCCTTAGACCACACTGCTCATCAGTCTCAGTAGTAGGTCAACCCCGAGCTAGGACTAAACTCCACCGGGGTAAAGGGATTCCTAACCATGCTAATGGTTCACAAACAACATGAAAGACTTGGTTACAGGTGCCCACTCAAACTAACAGCCTACAGTCCTCATTCCCCACATGCATGTCCCACCCTAGGAAGTGTGCCCCTTCTCTGCTCAACAGTCCTTCGGTTGGCCCACTTCCTTTCTGGGCTTCAGCAACAGGACGGATAGGAAGTCTCAGAGCCTTGTAGTTGCAGTTTAGCACCTTCAGGAAATCAATTCCCAACAATTATCTCACCCAGAGAGAAATTGCTCACGGGCCTGAAAACCCGCCTCTTCAATATCCCACGGACTTGACAACCCGCTTCTTCAGTCCATCTCCCAGGCTAACCAGCTACACAAATAAGTATGGCTCTAGATACCGGTTCTGATACATTGATAGTAAGGTATGAAGGATAACTGACTGAGTGAGTGAATGCTCCTTGAATGGCTACATGCATGATCTAATGATGGAAGGAATCCCCCCAAAATGAACTAAGTCCAAACTATATGTATTCATGTCCCCAAATTGACACTTTTCATGTTGGGAGCTACGTACTTTGGCCCACTTTTCCCCATCCTTAGAACTTAGGATAAAATAATTATCCATACTTTATACTTTAATAAATATTAATATAATATTCCTTTTTGGCTTAAGCTCCCTAGCTTAGCCCCTTTTCCTTAACTTTTAGCCCCCGCCCTTTCCCTAACTAGTGGAATTTATAGTGGTCGGTCTACGTGCAACGATGTATTTTATATTAATGATGAGGCATATACAAAAATAGGCTCACTGGCCTTTAACATCTAGGCTCTCTGGCTTAATCATCACAAAAACTGGCTCACGAGCCTATAAAGCACAACATATACACAAAGGCTCCCTGGCTCAATATCGTTCGCACTTAAGTTGCTGTGTGTGGTATCCTAGAATGTGCACACTTCATCATTTCATTGCGCAGTACATGCACACACTATGCCATGAAAGGTGCATACAAAAATTTTATCAAACAACTCACCATCTTAAGTACATTTTCATTTTCATTAAAATTGGGTTCGGCCTAGGGATATTATAGGTAGGGTCTAAGAATATCTCCATGATGGATATTTTCTCAAGATACAATAAAGTCAAGATTGATCTAGAAGATGTTCTAAAGAAAATATTCACAACTATGTGGGGTCCTACATAAGATACCTTTTATAATGATGAATGTAGGGGTCACTTACCAAAGGGACATGGACTATGCCTTTGCTTATATCAAGCACCTTTTATTGTAATTTACCTATATGATATCACTATTTTATCCTACTCTGGATTTTATAAAGAAAGAAATGAACACAAACAGAAATATAGCAAAGAGCACGACAACACAATGAAAATCTAACTTCTATTAATGAATAAAATAGTGGAACATTGTAAAGCACAAACTGGCTAGAATGGTGGTAGTTTATCTCACACAGAGAGAGAGAGAGAGAGAGAGAGAGATGTTGGCTAGGCTCATTCACAAAATCTAATACAAGAGACCAAAATGATGGCCTTTTAACATAAATAAAGAATCCTAAAGGGCCAAAACCCTAATCTAGGAGGAGAATCACTGAAAGGTGTTTTTGAAATGCCAAAATGTATTTTTGGGCATTAGTTTCTACATCAATTTTCCAAGAGCATAACTTTCGCAAATAATTTTCATTTGGTGCGCATAGTAACTCATTGGAAAGCTCTAACTTAGGACTACAAAAAATTAGCATGGCTTGGCTTTGCCAAATGTAAATCCAAGTTCATGTCCCTTCTCAAAAAACATTGTTTAAGGCCTCAAAATGGCCCCAAAAGTTTTAGACCCAGAAACTTATAACAAAATTGCCAAGATGGAGAACCATGTTGAGTCAATGGAAGAGGTGGGTGTGGGTCAAATTATCAGCCAATATTTGTTACATGAATTTTCAACCCAAATTAGTAAACTTTTGACATGCTAAACAAAGTATATGCAAAGCAATCTCAATATTCCTCATGAGCCTAATAAACAACCTACGATTAAATTACAATCGATACATGCATTCATGCTTCTTTTTCAATCACGAGCAGTCATTGAGTAGTAACATTGATGATCATAAATTGCATAAAAAGGAAATATGGCTCCGCTAATCAGAGAACCACCAAGTCATTACTAATGTTAAAGCATGATTTGTTGTTGACAAGCATCAGTGTGGATCACATTACAAGTATCATAATAATACTTAAAACAACTTCTGAATAAAACTAAAACTACAGGAATTGAATAAACTCACACAACAAAAAAGGAAACTATTGGGAAGCATATACTAGAGGGAGGGGGGGCTACCTCCCTTGGCATACACTGCTAAGAAAGACTACAGTGGAGAGATTTTTATTTGCAACAAGTTCTTTATTCCAAATTCTCCATATATTGCAATGATCCTCCTTTCCTCCTCTCTCCCAATTACATTGATCCTCCTTACATTTATAAATGTAGCTTACATATGATAGAAAGGAAATTGTTACTACAAAGTGAGACCAAATCCCAAATACATGGATCTACAACCAACACACACTTGATTAAGGAAACTATAAGCACAACAATTTGATCCTAAAAACCAATATTCCTAAATTCATCCATAAGAGGCGCAACTACAGGAATTCGGGTGTTCATACGATTCCTTGGAAAATCCATCTTAAAGATCCACCCATATCTCCCAAACCATTTCTTGTTTTGAAAATCTACTCAAGTGTCTCCTAATTTGGGGCATTCTGCACAAAACCTATGTTTTAGAATTTCAATATTTGTTTGCATTTACTTGAAAATCCCGCCCAAAGTTTGTTGTCTGAAAACATGTCACTTTAGGTATTCCAGTAGTACTACAGAAACTGAAAGATGCCTACTATTCCAGTAGTCACATAGATTGCAATTCCAGTAGTAAACTTGTTGAACTGCACAAGCAAGTTAGCAAACCACAATATCTACCCTAAGTAATCATGACAATATGGGAAATCCACCATTTTAATGTACATATGTCATGTGAAGCTCATATAGGGTAGAAATGGACAAATGCATAAATATGAGTGAAGAAAGGAATGAGGATGAGAGGGTAAATTAAGTGAAAATGGTTAAATGACCTCGTAAAATGTGTCTTTTCTAAGGTCCAACATCTCCCCCACACTCAAGTCAATGCATGTCATCATGCAACAAAGATTGTGAATGAATGATGCATACTTGGAATGTCTAGTCTCTTAGTTTGATTTCTACATCATATGAATAGGGTTGTTATGAACTGCACTCTTGACAAGGTCTTTACTTGGGTGAACCAAATAGAACAACATTTTCTACTTTCCCAAAATTGAATTAAATAAGTTTGATGGTAGAAAGGTCTTTACTTGGGTGAACCAAATAGAACAATATTTTGAACTACATAATATTATGGATGATAAGAAAAGGATTCACATAGAAACCTTGAAATTTGAGATAAAACCATATCAATGGTATCAATGGATAGTGAAAAGGAAACCCCCTTTATATCACTACACTTGGGGTTTATTTACAAGAGACTTAGAAGCACAATATGGGAAAGGTTTGGAACATGACTACTTCAGTCAACTGACAAGAATCAAACACTCAGGTGATATTGAAGATTATAATTTAGAATTCCAGGTATTGGCCACAAGGGTGGATAACATCAGTGACAAACACTTGTTGGAAGCTTACATGGGTGGATTAAAAGAAGACATTAAACATGATCTTTTCTTAAGACAACCTAAAAATATTATAGAAGCTATGCCGAAAATTATTCTACATAGACTGTGAAGAGGAAGAAGATAGTGTACCTAAACCAACAAGGTTGACACCTCAACAAATGGATGAAAGAAGAGAAAAAGGACTATGTTTCAATTGTTATAGGAAGTATATTAAGGGGCATAAATGTGATGAGAAGAAATTATTCTACATAGATTGTGAACAGGAAGAAGATTAGGAATTGCAACCGTCACAAGACTCGGATCTAGAAGAGACTACTCCAACAATATATTTCCATGCATTGGCCAACATCGTTACTCCACAAATCCTCAAGATATAGGGATACACCAAAGAGAAAAAGGTAACAGTATTGATTGATTCTAGTAGCACCCATAATTTCATCAATTACAAATTAGCAAAAGATCTCAATTTTTTTGTACATCCTACACCATAGTTTCAATTAATGATTGCAAATGGAGGTACCATAAATTATTCAAGGAAATAACATAGTATTAAGATCAACATGGGGGAGTATTTTCTGGATAGCCCCATGATCTCCATCGAAGTGGGGGGTGTTGATGTTGTATTAGGGGTCCAATGGTTGCAATCATTGGCAATAGTGGCATTTGATTTTCAAAATATTTTTATGAGATTTTCCTCAAATGGCAAGGAAATCGAGCTTATAGGTATCCAAGGGAAACCCTATAAAGTGATAAGCTCTAATAGCATGGCACAATTACTCAAAAAGGGACACTAGGGTGTAATTGCAAAATTGTGCTCACTTGATGTTCAAACATCTATATCCCATGTTGAAATGCCTAAGGGTATTCCACCTGCTCGAGATCATGACCATGTTATTCATTTGCAACCAGTAAGTGTACCACATAACATTAGGCCTTATAGGTATCCATATGCAAAGAAGAGTGAGATAGAACGCATGATCTAGGAAATGTTAGAGGCTGGCATCATTCAACATAGCCAAAGTTCTTTCTCTTCACCAGTGGTGTTGGTTACAAAAAAGGATGGTTCATGGCGTATGTGTCCAGATTATAGACAACTCAACAAAATGACCATCAAAGATAAGTTTCCTATCCCTTTCATTGATGAATTATTAGATGAATTGCATGGAGCAAAATTATTTACTAAATTGGATCTTCGTTCGAGATATCATCAAATAAAAATGAGGTGGGAAGACATTCCTAAAACAGCTTTTAGAACACATGAAGGTCATTATGAGTTTTTTGTTATGCCATTTGGACTTACTAATGCACCTTCCACATTTCAAAGATTGATGAATTCTATTTTCAATCCCGTCCTTAGAAAATTTGTGTTAGTATTTTTTGATGACGTACTAATATACAACAAATCTTGGGAAGAGCATGTACAACATGTTGACAGAGTATTACAACTATTGGAAGAGCAACAACTTTATGCAAAACCTTCCAAGTCTTCCTTTGGGGTTCAAGAAGTGGAATATTTGGGTCATACTGTATCTCATGAATTTGTAAAAGTGGACCCTAACAAAATTAAATCTATGAGGGAATGGTTGATTCACAAAACCTTGAAGAAACTTAGAGGATTATTAGGATTGATAGGCTATTACTGCAAGTTTGTCAAGAACTATGATCAAATAACAACACCTCTAATGGCATTATTAAATAAGGAAGCATTTTCTTGGACCGAAGAGGCAACCAAATCTTTTGAAAAACTTAAGGAGGCTATGTGTACAACTTTCATCTTGGTCGCACCTGACTTTACAAAAAACATTTATTGTGGAGTGTGATGCCTCAAGCCATGGAATTGGTGCAATTTTAATGCACGAAGGAAGGCCCCTTACCTATGAAAGCAACCAACTTAAAGGAAAAAACTTAGTCAAACCCATTTATGAAAAAAAAATGGTGGACATACTACATGCAGTTCATAAATGGTGCCCCTACCTAATAGGAAGACACTTCAAGGTACAAACAGATCATGATAGTTCGAAGTACTTCTTGACGCAACAATTATCTTCAAAAGAGAAACAAAAATGGGTCACAAATATGTTGGGATATGACTTTGAAGTTATCTACAAAAAAGGAAAACATAAAGTTGTGGCAAATTCCCTTTCCAGAAAAGAAGAAGAAACAAAAGGTTCACTATGTTTTATTTCTATCTCGCAATCTAATTGGGTGGAAGAAGCAAAGATAGGATGGACTCAAGATCAAGAGGTATGCAAGATCATTCAACAACTACATGAAGACCTTAGTTCAATATATAATTCTGTATGGAAGAATGAATTGTTATGGTATCATGATCGCCTATACTTATGTAAGAATTCCCAACTCAAACAAAATATCCTTCTAGAATTGCACACTTCTCTTATAGGGGGGCATTCAGGATTCTTGAAAACATACCATGGGATCAAGAAGGATTTTTTATGGGAAGGTCTTAAAAATTATGTCCAAAAGTTTATGCTTGAATGTTTGGGCTGCCAACAAAATAAGGGATAGATAATAAAGACTCCAGGACTCCTACAACCATTAGCTATACCAAGCCAACATTGGGAAGAAGTTTCAATGGATTTTTTAACAGGTTCACCCAAATTTGAAGGAAATATTTTCATCATGGTAGTAGTGGATAGACTAACAAAGTATGCTCTTTTTTCCTCTCTTTCTCATCCTTTTAAAGTAAGTATAGTGGCAACAACATTCATGGAAACAATTCAAAAACTACATGGAGTCCCCAAGATTATTGTAAGTGACAGAGACCCAATTTTCACTGGAAATTTCTGAGCTGAATTTTTTCTTGTTTGGATACTCAATTGCCTCATAGCTCAACTTACCACCCTCAATATTATGGGAAAACTGAGATTGTCAATAAATTTCTAGAAGGATATCTTCATTGTTTTTCATCCGATAAACAAACATAATGGGTCAAGTGGTTTCCCTTAGAAGAATGGTGGTACAACACATCCTTCCATACTTCATCAAAAAATTCCTCATTTCTGGAACTTTATGGATATCATCCTCCATCCATCACATCACCCTTGGAAGGGAATACAAAGGTTCAAGTAGTGGAGAACCACATAGGGAACCAACAAGAAGTCCTCAAACTATTGAAGGACAACTTGGTTATGGCACAAAATAGGATGGAACAACAAGCAGATCAAAATCACAGTGAAAGGGAATTTTAAGTGGKTGATTGGGTATTTCTAAGGCTACAACCATACAAACAAACATCCCTCAAGCAACAAAAGAAGGACAATAAATTAGCACCCAAATATTATGGCCCCTATAAGTTTTTGCAAAGGATTGGAAGTATGGCTTACAAATTGGAGTTGCCTCCAACTTCAAGTGTACAACCAATATTCCATGATTCTTGCTTAAAGAAGGTTATCGACAACAAGATCTCAGTCCAAACTATTTTACTAGAGATCGGTGAAGAAGGAAAAATCATACTAGAGCTAGAACAATCCTTGAAACAATAATTAAGCAGTTGAGAAATCGAGCAATCACAGAGTACCTCGTCAAATGGAAGAGCCTACTAGTGGAAGAGGCAACATGGGAAGATGGGTTCTTCATGCAGAAGCATCCATGGTTATTCAAGTGTTGAGGAAAACACTTGTTTGAAGGGAAGGGGCATGTTAATCCCTAGACAAAGCCCCATGTTATGTATAAAACCCCTTATTGAGCCCCTTATTGAATTATTACATTTATTGTGTTATAATTGTATGTAGGCTCTAAACCCCTTCATCGCACCCTTTCATTATAATTGTACCCTTTGTCTCCTATATATATACACCAAGGAGAGCTAGTCTTAGGATCATCTTATCTCAACTCATATTGTGTTCTGAAGTGGAAATATTGTAAAGGAGGGTTCCCCCTCGAAGTGGAAATAATGTAAAGGAGGGTTCCCCCTCGAAGTGGACTGTAATTTATTGTTTTCTTATCATTTTTAAGGCATTGGATCATAACATGCAGGAAATCTCAATCTGCTCATGATAGTTTTCTACAAAAGGTTGGATGCACTTGTGGATGGCTAAAGCAAGTCAACTAATGTTTACTAAGTGATGTTTATGATGAATCTAATGAAGAGGATTGTATGATATGGAAAGAAATATGTTGAACATATGGACTCCTTTGTCGGTGCTTCCATGATGATCTGAGCAGAAGATGAACATTTGAATGCTTGAATATTTGGGCCGAAAAGAGTATGTTGAAGATGGTTTGAAGGGGCTGAAACTAACTTTTTCAAATAATGCCTTGTTGTTGTTGCACACTTTTAATACCGCCACTATTCATGCTTGGGTCTGAACCACCTTATCAATCATCTGTTAAACATGAAAGTGAGATAAATAAAAACAAGTTTATAAATAAAATTCACGAATTTGATCTGTGAGTTGAATTTGGGTTCAAATAACAAATTCAAAACAAAAAATGATCTTCAAAATAATTATCCATTGTGTAGAAAATGTTAAGCCTCCTCATCAAGCAATCCACATCAAAACTTATAGTTCCAATAGTGTCTTCCTCTGATTGCAACATTTCAAAGGTATTGAAATATGCCTTGGACATGTAAAACATTCTCAAGGTGGCGGATATTCTTTTGGAAGTGTGGTCATATAAAAATCAATGAGGGTGCTACCGAATTCTACTACAGAAAATACGGAAATTTTATAAAAATCGACTTCAAAAACATACCCATAAATCCATCATTTTTCACTTTCTAAAAATTTTGTTTCCATTTTACTCAATTTATTATATGGGGCACAAAACCCATATCTCGGAATTCTTTAATTTGGCCTCAGTTGATTTCAATCTTTCTGCAAAAAGTGCCTTTCAAATAGGCTGCTACAAGAAAATCTGGAAATTTTATAAAAATATGCTTCAAAAACATACTTGTAGATCCATCATTTTTCACTTTTTGAAAATGTATTCCATGCATTACTCAATTTTCTATATGGGGGACAAACCCACATCTCATAATTCCTTAATTTGGCCTCAATTGATTTCAATCTTTGTGCAAAAAGTGCCCTTCAAATAGGTTTCTACAGAAAAATCTCGAAAGTCTGCTACATGAAGCAGACTACTACAGAAAAAAAAAAAATTATGCTATAGGAAGGTTGAAATTGGACATCAAACATCTCCATATACCCCCCCCGCCCCACACACACACACACAAATCATTGCATGTCCTCATGCATGTGAAGTACGGGAATGAGATAATTTCCCAACAATTTTGTGGTAGCATGATTAAGGCCAACACCGAGTTGTTAAAACATGCACATTCATTTCAATTATTGTGGGTACTAAAAACTTGGAAGGACGAAGGCTGAAACCAACTGCTGAACTGGATGAATGACCTCTATTTTATTTTTGGGACAAGGTTGCTACAAGAATTATGGGCGTGAACAATTACAAGAAATTAGTTTGCATGTTGGTGGCTACCAAATCCTTGCCCCTTTTTGCTTTGCAGTAGGTATATGTTGTGAATTCCATTGTATTGTTACTAAACATTCATTTTTGTATTCTTCTCCATCAAAATGCTCCTTCAACTATAGAATTTCTAGAAATTAAATAATATTGGAACACGAACAGGAACAGGAAGATTTCGGAAAGACTGTTGCAGTGATTTTGAAGATATAAAATTAAGAGGATGGCACCTTCTTACTACTTATATTGTCGAGTTATACTTGAAAATGAGCCAATATTTATTTAGAACTTTATTCATTACCCTACCATACTTGAGAAAAAGGAGAACCTCTTCACAAGTATAAGAGTACTTCCAATGGAGCCATGTGCGTAACAAAATTACAAATGTACCCATATCCACACATGAGAAGTATACCTCAATGAGTACCAGGATATGGGATTCCAGCTGCTATAGAGGATATGATGCCAAGAAGTGTTGAAGGATGGAGTGGTACCCTGACCTAATGACTATCTGGAACCATTCTTCAATGTAATCACTACTCATTTGATCATCTTCTTCATTAGTAGCATTGGCTTGTATGTCCTTCTTTATCATACCTTGTAGATCTTGAAACAATTGTCTCTTGAATAAAGGATCTGGGTACAAATTTGTATGAAACTCTTCAACCTCAAGTTCAAATGATCTCTCCTCATCGAACTTTGTCCATGGATTTTTTTATCTCTTCTCCAGATTCATAAGGAGAATAGGGAAAACTTCTAGATCTCCTTGTTTCTCATGGAACTTTTGGTATTCCATTTCCAGAGTGCGAGTATGTTTCTGAATGTTGTCAGGATTTTCTCCTGTTGAGATGCAAAAATGTTTCCTATTGCTGCCAAGATTTCAGATATTTCTTGGAGTAACATATTCCTTTACTCAACAACTCTTGAGAAACTTTGAGGGCTTTGTGTTGGTTGTTAATCCATGTCTTGCACATGGATTAGCGTATGGCGGTCTTTTTAAATCAAAAAATGAAACTTCTACATAAAGAAAATGTCAAAGCAAAGCATGTACTTGGACACCTCATGCTACTAAGACCTTGTTGTCACCAAGGCTTCTGCAAAAATGTCGGTTCCATGAAAAAGAAATTCCCAGCATAACAAGGCCCGTAGAGACTCACTAGATCTTGTGGCATCGACTATTTCCTTCAACTTGCGCTCCATGTAATATTGGTTCAACAAAAACTTAAAATCAATTGCAATACTTCGATATTAGCTCCTTAAGCACTTCCTTGACAATGATGCCAAAATGTGGGTAAAATTATAAACCAATAATTTGATACATGAATTGTCAACCCAGATCGGTAAACTTTTGAAGTGCTCAACAAAGTATATGCAGAACAATCTCAATATTCCTAATGAGCCTAATAAACAACCTGCGATGAAACTAGAACTGATACATGCAGTCACGCCTTTTTTCGATCATGAGCAATAATTGAGCAGTAACATTGATGGTCATAAATTGCATAAAAAGGAAATGCATCTCTGCTAATCAGAGAATCACCAAGTCATTACTAATGTTAAAGCACAATTTGTTATTGACAAGCATCAGTGTGGATCGCACATTACAAGAATCATACCAATACTTGGATCAACTTCTGAAACCATAACACATAATGAAAATTGCAGAAATTGAATAAACTCACACAGCAAAAAGGAAACTATTGGGCAATGTTAAGAACCAAATATCAAAATAGCAAAAAAACCTCAGAATAAGTACTCAATGCCTTGACAAAGAGATAAATTCAGATAATAAGCCTCTTTGAGGGGCAACCTCCTTACACATCATATGAATTCACAAATACAAGATGATGCCAAATGAAAAGGTCTCCTTGGTATATATAGGAGACTAGGAGGTACAATTACAACTAATGAACCCAAGCTAACATAAATAAAATAACAATAATAATGTAATATGCCCCAATTAAGGGGTAATGTGCCACAATTTAGGGCTTAACATGCCCCTTCCCTTCAGACAAGTGTTGGCATCGACGCATGAGTACTTATGGATGCTTATGTATAAAAGACTCATCTTCCCACGTGGAATCTTCAGCAGGTAGTTTCTTCCACTTAATGAGATACTCTGAAATTTATTTATTCCTCACCTCGTGAATTCTTGTGTCAATGATAGCTTCAGGATCCAATATGATTTTTCCTTCTTCATCAAGTTCTGGAAATATAGTTTGAACTGGGATCTTGTCACCTATAACCTTCTTTAAGCATGAAACATGGAAAATTGTGTGTACTCGTGAAGATGCAAGTAGATCCAATTTGTATGCCATACTACCAATCTTTTGCAACACCTTATAAGGGCCATAGTAATTCAACGATAATTTATTATCCTTATTAGCTTGCTTGAGGGACATATGTTTGTATGGTTGTAGTCTTAAAAATACCCAATCCCTTACTTCAAAATTTCTTTCACTATGATGCTAATACGCTTGTTGTTTCAAGCGATTTTGTGCCATGGTCAAGTTGTCCTTTAAGAGTTGGAGAGCTTGTTGTTGGTGCTTGATGTCATCTTCCACTGCTTGAACCTTAGGTTTTTCTTTTAGAGAAGAAGTGATGGACGGTAGGTGATATCCATAAAGCACCATAAATGGTGTCATCTTTGTTGCAGTATGAAAGGAAGTGTTATAGCACCATTATGCCAAGGGTAACCACTTGAACCATTGTGTTTGTTTATCATAGACAAAGCAATGAAGGTAGCCTTCCAGACATTTGTTTACTATCTCAGTTTGTCCATCAGATTGAGGATGATAAGATGAGATATGAGCCAATTGAGTACCCAAACAAAAAAATAATTATGTCCAAAAATGTCTAGTGAAGATAAGATCTCTATCACTTACAATAATCTTTGGGCTTCCATGTAGTTTTTGAACTGTCTCCATGAATGCGATAGCAACTGTACTGGATTTGAAAGGATGTGAGAGTGCATAAAAGTGTGCGTACTTGGTAAGTCTATCAACAATCACCATTATGACACTCTTTCCTTCAAACTTCGGTAACCATGTGATGAAATCCACGGAAACCTCCTCTCAACGCTGACTTGGAATGGATAATGGTTGTAAAATACCTGAGGTCTTAATTGTTTCTACCTTATTTTGTTGGAAAACCAAACATTCTGCCAAAAACATTTGAACATCAGTTTTAAGGCCATCCCAAAAAAAATTCCTCTTGACCCTGTGATAGGTTTTCAAAAATCCTGAGTGTCCTCCTACCAGAGAGGTGTGCAATTCCAAAAGTATATTTTGTTTGAGTTGGGGGTTCTTACATAAATATAAGTGATCTTTGTACCATAGTGAATCATTTTTCCATGTAAATGTATTGAATGCACTGGAATCCTACTGCAACCTTTGAATGAGAGTCCACACTTCTTTGTCATTCTTCCATTCATCCCTTGCTTATGTTGTCCAATCAGGTTGGATGATAGAGATAGCACAGAGAAATTCCTTAACATCTTCATCCTTTCTTGAGAGTGCATCAGCCACAACATTTTGCTTCCCTTTTTTGTAGATGATTTCAAAGTAATAACCCAACATCTTAGTCACCCATTTTTGTTTCTCTTCTAAAGATAGTCTGTGTTCCAAGAGGTATTTAAGAATGTCATGATTTGTTTTGACCTTGAAGTGCCTACCTATTAGGTAAGGGCACCATTGCTTCAATGCATGTAGTATTGCCATATTTTCCTTCTCATAAATGGGTTTGTGTAAGTCCTTTCCCTTGAGTGGTTGACTTTAAAAAGCAATGGGCCTTCCTTCTTGCATTAGAACAACACCAATGACATTTCATGAGGCATCGCATTCCACAATAAAGGTTTTTGTGAAGCCTGGTGTGGTCAAGATAGGAACTTTTCACATTGCCTCTTTAAGTTGTTCAAAATCTTGAGTTAACTCTAGAGTCCATGAAAAGGAATCCTTCTTAGTTAATGCAGTTAAAGGTGTTGTTATTCTTCCATAGTTCCAAATTAAATTGCGGTAGTAACATGTCAAACCCAAAAATCCTCTAAGATTCTTCAATGATTTTGGAATCGGCTAGTCCATCGTGGATTTTATATTGTTAGGGTCTACCTTGACACCTTCATGAGATACAATATGACCTAAGTACTCTACCTCCTTTACCCCAAAGAAAAATTTGGATGGTTTGGCATATAGTTGTTGCTCCTTTAGTAGCTATAGCACTATGTTAACATGTCGAACATGATTTTCCCAAGACTTGCTATAGATTAGTATATCATCAAAAAATACTAACACAAATTTTCGAAGGAAGGGATTGAAAAAGGAATTCATCAACCCTTTGAATGTGGAAGGTGCATTCGTAAGGCCAAAAGGCCTGACCAAAAATTCATAATGGCCTTCATGAGTTCTGAATGTTTTTTTTGGGATATCTTCTTCCTTCATTATAATCTCATGGTACCTTGAATGGAGATCCAACTTTCTGAAGTAGATTGCTCCATGTAGTTCATCTAACAATTCATTAATGACAGGAATGGGAAACTTATCTTTATTGGTGATCTTGTTGATCTCTCTACAATATGGACACATACACCATGAGCCCTCTTTCTTGAGTACCATTATGACCGGTGCAGAGTAAGAACTTTGGCTAGGTCTAATAATGCCAGCCTCTAACATTTCTTCAACCATATGCTCAATTTCATTCTTCTGGGCATAAGGGTATCTGTAAGGCCTTATGTTAGGAGGAACACTCCCAGGAATTAAGTGAATAGCATGATCATGATCGCGAGTGGGTGGAAGACCTCTGGGAATATCTTCAAATGCTTTGGAATGATTATCAATGATCCCTTGGAGATCTATGGGAATAGATGGCTTAGATGTTTGGACATCTAGTGAGCATAATTGTACAATTACACCTTGATGTCTCTTTTTCAATAATTTTGTTATGCCATTAGAGCTTACCACCTTACTAGGTTTCCCTGTAATACCCCTTAACTCAAATTCCTTTTCTTCCAATGAAAATTTCATGAAATTTTCTTGAAATTAAAAGCCATTGTTCCCAATGATTGTAACCATTGGACCCCTAGTACAACATCAACACCACCCATGGGTATAACAATCATTGGACTATTCATTACATATTCCCCCATAGTAAGATTGATCTTATGGAATTTTCCTAAGCAATTGATAGTTCCTCCATTTGCAATCATTACTTGAAACTCTGACACTGGATATATAAAGCAATTGAGAGCTTTGGCTAATTTATAGTGAATAAAATTATGAGTAATACCATAATCAATTAGCACTATTACCTTTTTCTTTTTGATATATCATTTGATCTTGAGGGTTTGAGGAGTGCTAATTCCATCCAATGCATGATATGGTGGGATTCATCTCTTTAGAAGAAATATCTTCTACATCTTCATCTTGAGATGGTTCTTGTTCTTGTTCGTCTTCTCCATCCTCTTCATAATCTATGTAGAATAATTTCTTCTCGCAACACTTATGTCCCTTACTATACTTGTTGTCGCAATTAAAGCATAAACCTTTTGCTTTTCTTTCCTCCAATTGTTGAAGTGTCAACCTTGTAGGTTGAGGTGGTTTAGAAGAAAGAACATTATTCTCTAGATAGATGTTAGGGGTGGTCCTTCTAGTAGCCATAGCCAGATTTTTACTTTCAACATTTCTCACCACCCTGAACACATTCTCCAATGATTTAGGTTACCAAAGGCGAACCTCATGTTGAATTTTATTGTTTAAAGTTCCTATGAAGACAACAATCAGGTGCTCATCTAGAATATCTACTACCTTTATATTCAATCTTTGGAAGTTCTCAATGTGCTCCGCAACTGAACCCTTTTGCTTGAGATTTATCAATTGGATGAAGAAGGTATTGCTCCTTGTATCCTCATAGTGTGCTATCATTTCTTCCATGAAAATTCTCCAAGTGACAAGTGATTTGCGATAATAAATCCATCGATACCACACAAACTGATTAGGTTTTAAATATAAGGACGCAATTTTTACCTTTTGTGTGTGTGGCGCATCATGTATATCAAAGAACTGCTCCATATTGAGTATCCATGTGATTGGATCCTTGCCATCAAACTTCCTCATATCGATCTAAGAAAAGTGGTTGATTTTCAATTGAAAGCTCGAGTTTCTCCAGTCTTGATTCATATTCGTCGTGTCCTCATCATGAATTTCATGGGATACATTATCACTTTCAGGTGGCCTCTCTATTCGAAAATTTTTCAACCCTTCCATGATCTCCCCTTTTAATCCATCCATCTTAGTATCCATCATCACTTCTAGCTTACCTTCAATTGAATCCATCATACTTTGTAGTTCATCTTTTGTCACTACCTTCTTTTGTAAATCATCTATGTCCTTGTTCATTTCTTCACCATCATTAAGAGTCCAAGTAGGACTATCTAAGGACTTATTTGGTGTATAAGTTCCATTTTTTGGTGGCATGTTGGTCAAGTATCACTGCAATATAAGAATTCCTAAGTGGCTTAGGTAGAGTTCCTCTCAGACAAGGGAGTGTCAAGTACCATAACTCTTTGATATACGTGCAATGTCCAACAATAGTACTCTGCCCAATATCTCATGGCACTAACTAAAGATGCTTGACCATGCCCTTAGCCGTACTATCCGACTACCCCGGTACTAAAGAGGGATCTCCCCAAGTGTTGTTCTCAGTGTACTATAGCTACAAGACGACCAAATGGTTTACTCGGTTGGTCTCAGGATTCTAGAGGATCTCTCGATATACGCTAGGTACATGGGAGCTTAAATCCATAGTAATGTTTTCTAATGTGTAATCGTTTGAAAGGGGCCTTTCAATATACTCTAGGTACGTGGAAGAACCACATTGTCCCCAGATTGTAGCACTAACAAGTAATGACACCTCCTATGTTTAGAGACGTCGGAATATGTTTGTACCTAAAAATCCCTAAGCTTCTCCCAATTTTATGTGATATTCATTTTATCCCACTTTATTCCATTTTTTGAATCACCCCAATTAGATCTTTTAGTCAAAAGATATGCAAATTTCCAACAACAAAAAAAGCACACCTTTTAAAACCCTGATTTAGGGATTGTTTTTGCTAAGCAAACTTTCTTTTGTTGTAGCTCTGCAATTTCATCCCTTTTGAGTCAAAAATTGTGGCTTTAGGTAGCATGATGTGTCTTCTTTTCAACCCCATAGATTAGACCAAGATTGTATTCTCCAAGAGAACTTTATGATAACTTTCCCAAGATGTGTTGATTTTTTCCCTTTCAGGAGAGTGAACTTGTACGAACTTCCACGTGTCACTGTCTTCACTTCAAAACTTAACATTTGTACCAAAAAAAAAATTGTCTATACCCTAACCAATGTAATAGGTCTCACTCAATTTGGAGGTTTGTAGCTTCAGATATAACATTTTTTCCAAGAACACATGTTTTAGAATGAAATCTAGAGCAACCAAAAACCCTAATTTCCTTAAAGAATAACTTTCAAAGTACAGTGAATCAAGTGATGAAATTTGCACACAAGATAATTCACTATTCCTCCTCTGTACTTTAAAAATTTTAGAACTTGAAACCAAGCCGAAAGAAAATGGGAGCAAAAATTCCAAGAAGACTTGTTTCATACTAGTTTCAGGACTAGTCAAAAATCCTAACTTGAACAGAATGTATATCCAAAAATGTAATGAACCAAGATCTAAAATTTGGACCTAAGTTAGCTCTATATGTTTCCTCTAGACCAAGAAATTCCAAATCCCAAAAGATTCCAGAAAAAAAAGTTGTAGCGAAAATTCCAAGAAGGCTTGTTTTGAAGAAGCCAGTCCCGAGGATTATCTAGCTCTAATACCAAATGTTAAAAACCAAATATCAAAATAGCATAAAAACCTCAAAATAAGTACTCAACACCTTTAAAAAGATATAAATTCAGATAATAAGCCTCTTCGAGGGGGAAACCTTCTTATACATCATATGAATTCACAAATACAAAATGATGCCAAATGAAAAGGTCTCCTTGGTATATGCAGGAGACTAGGAGGTAAAATTACAACTAATGGACCCAAACCGACATAAATAAAATAGAAATAATAATATAATATGCCCCAATTAAGGGGTAATGTTCCACGATTTAAGGCTTAACAGGAAACATATACCAGAGGGAGGGGCCTTGCCTCCCTTGGCATACACTGCCAAGAAAGACTAAAGTGGAGAGATTTTGATTTGCAACAAGTTCTTTATTCAGAATTCTCCAAAGATTACAATAATATTGTTTTCCCCTCTCTCCCAATTACATTGATCCTCCTTACATTTATACATGTAGCTTACATCTCATAGAAAGGAAATGGTTATAACAAAGTGAGACTAGATACCAAATTCATGGATCTACAACCAACACAAACTTGATTAAGGCAACCAGAAGCACAACAACCTGATCGTAAAAACAAATATTCCCAAATTCATCCATAAGAGGCGCAACTACAGGAATTCGGGCGTTTACAAGATTTCTTGGAAAACTCTCCTTAAATATCCACCCATATCTCCCAAAGTGTTTCTTGTTTCGAAAATCTACCCACATGTCACCTAATTTGGGGCATTCTGCATAAAACACATGTTTTAGAATTTTGATATTCATCCTCATATGCTCTTAAATCGCACCCATAGTCTGTTGTCTAGAAACACTCTACTAGAGGTATTCCAGTAGTACTATAGAATCCAGAAGATTCCACCCATTCTAGTAGTCACATAGATTGGAATTCCAGTAGTAAACTTGTTGAACTGCACAAGTAACTTCAGAAACCAAAATATCTACCCTAGGTAATCATCACAGCATCGGTAATACACCATTTTAATGTACATGTGTCATATGAAGCTCATACATGGTATAAATGGACAAATGCAGAAATATGAGTGACGAATGAAATGAGGATGAAAGGGTAAAGTAAGTGAAAATGGTTAAATGGCCTCGTAAAATGTGTCATTTATGAGGCCCAATAATGGGTGACCACCGATATCCACCTGGATTAGTTTTCCCCCCTAGGAAGCAATGCTCCCCATTGTATCAAGTTCCTGCAGTAGATAGGGAAATTTTTGTCGAAACTAAATCTTGGTGAGCCATTTGTCTTGCTGAAGAAGTTGTCCCACTTTGACAACCCGATAGAGTTGAATGTTTTGTAGGCGGGTGTTACACAATATTTTGTTGCAACTGACGATGTTCACTTATCCTTTATCATCCAGAGCATACGAGCTATGATTGTTGAAGAAGAACCTTACTTTGAGAGAAATCAAGAATGAAAAAGGGGTCAAACATGTTGTTAGGGCCTTTAAAACCTTAATTTAAGAGAGTGTCACATCTTGCATCACTGCAAGGTGCGACATCCTCAAGTTTCGCATGTATCACCACTGCAGGGTGCGACATTGTCTCAGGTTGCTCCACTGCAGGGTGCGACATTGTCTCAGGTTTCTCCACTGTAGGGTGTGACACTACTTAAAAGGGGAGAAAACGATGAAATTCGAGAAGATTCTATAAGAGAAGCTTCAAGATGAGGTGTCCTCTAATCGGTTTGGATCTCACATGTACTCCTGATGTAAGGGGATCCTAATGTCTCATCCCAACATCCTCACCCTTTTCATCATCTATCTATAAAAGGAGGTTTCCCTCGTGAGGAAAGGTTAATAGTGAATGGAGAAAAATGATTAATAGCTTTGCTTATGGTTTGTTATTAGAAGATTGTTAGTAATCCTTTGGCTTTGAGGAATTCAATCTTAGCTAAAGGAGTCAGTTGATGGTGATGGATTTCATGGATGCATTCTAGGTATTGGACTAGTGAATTTGTTGGGAGGAGATTCACAACATCAAGGTGACTTTGGTTGTAATCTCTTTTCATTATCATTAATATAGTAATATAGTTTCTTTCCCACGAAGGTTATTTATGTTTGACTATCTTTGTTGTATTTCTCCTTGATGATTTGCATAGGTTTCATCAAAATATACTATTGTTGCTTTTACTCTTTTTGGCTTGTGTCTTCTTACAAGTTATCATTTGCAAGTCTAAAGATGGAGTTGGGAACTGTGACTAGAGAGGAAAAACGTCGATTAAAAGGTGTGAGCTCTTGCTAACTAGTATTTTTTTATTACATAAACCTAGGGAAACTATCGGATTTTCTGCGGATAAATTCTGACTGGTTGACGGCAGAGGCACGGATGGAGATGCATTGTATCAGCAAGTTTAACAATTCCTTTTGATTCACGCACGAGTAAGTAACTGATGTGTGATCCATGAATTAACTGAGAATAGTAATTGCAACATACCTACAGCACTCCGGGGTCAACACGTCTCGTCACGTCACGTCTCTTGGCGAATGAATCAGGGATCGGTTATTATCAGAGTGTGTACTTACAATGATAGGCTATTGATGAAACTTTTTACGCCGATGATATAGGGGTTGGCGATCGGGGGGTTTACTCTTTCTTTCATGCAGTGCGTATTATTACATCTTTCTGCTGAAGTCGATCGAATCGATCTTCGACAAAATCCTTCCCAAGGTTTATTCATAGGAAAGAAACATTTCATCAGCCGACGCCAATGAGGGTTGGTATTCGGCTACTTTGACTCACCAAACAGTTTTCACCACCATCATCTTCCATCGATGCCGAAATTCTCTTGTGAGTCGGGGAAAAAATCTAGGTCATCGATTCCTCGAGTAGTTGTTAAGTATTTTAGAGTTAAGATGATTCTTCGTTGTATGTTCAAGTGAACTTTTAATCAATTAAAACGTGAAACATATAACATAAGCGAAGGGTCAGTTTCAAGCCGAGGTGAATATGATCAAAAGTAAACTATAAGGTGGTACCCAAAAGGAAATAGTCGCAGAACTTTTAGGGTGTGTTGAGTACTCAACAAATGGTGATTCACTGGGCGGACGCAGAATCTCTGTTTCTCTTCCCTTTCCCTCGAGGTATTACCAAACCTCAGAGTATATATCTCCGATACTTCTTTTATTCGTATTGACCAAATTCATTATTTTGTTTTATTTTTTATTTTTTATTTTTTTTATTATTATTGGAAGTATTGTTTTAGGGCTTGACCGTTTACTGGGAGGGCATCAGGTTTTCCCCTCAGATTTTGCAACCGATAAGTACCTACCCCAATCTTCTCAGCTACTTGGAAAGGCCCAAGCCATAGGTTCTGAAACTTGGAATGTTTCCCTTTGGGTTCATTTGCCCTATCCCACTTCAGGACTAAATCTCCTACTTCGAAGTTCTTTTCCTTAGATTTATGCTTATCGAACCATATTTTCACTATCTGATGATGAGCCAAGAATTTTTACTTAGCCTTTTCTCTCTCTTCTTCCAGCATGAGCAGAGTGTCGATCCTCTGTTTTATGGCCGATGAGGGTTCCTCATTAGAATCTTGGGCCAATTGGAGAGATGGAAGATAAAGACCGTTCAAGAGGATGGCTTCCTATCTGGAGACTAGAAAGTATGGGGAATTTCCTATGGTTTCTTTGGGTGTGACCCTATCAGCCCACAGGGAATTATGAAGTTGATTATGCCAATTTATTTGGTTGTCCATAACCGTCTTCTTTAGTATCTTTACCAGATTCTTGTTGGTTGATTCTTCCACACTGTTTCCCTAAGGGTAATAATTTGCAGAGTACTTGATTATGATTCTTTTGTCCAGAGCAAACTCCACCAATAGGGTAGAAGAAAAGTAAGTTGCATTATCAAAGACTAGAACATAGGGGACACCAAACCTCGTGATTAGTTGTTGTTCTATAAATTGGATTACTATTTTCTCATTTACGTGAGTCAGAGGAACGGCCTCTGCCCATTTTGTGAAATAGTCGGTGGCAGTAAGAATGTACTTGTGCATTTTGGAAGAGCTAGGCGAAATTTCTCCTATGATATCCAACCCCCACTGCTCAAAAGGTCTAGAGACCGTTACAAGATGAAGTGGTATGGTTGCTCTTTTTTCCTTGCAAACACTCATTTGACAAGTCTTACAATTCCTAGCGTAGGTATGAGCATCTTTGAACAAAGTGGGCCAATAATAGCCGACTCTCAGAATTTTATGAGCGGTGGTGTTCCCTGCAAAGTGTCCTCCGGTGGGGCCGTCATGGAGTTTTGTCAGCACCTTGTCAGCGTCTACTCGTTCGAAACATATCAATAATACCCCATCATAGTTGATCCGGAAGAGTACCGAATTTATAAGACAATACTGTGCAGATTTCAATCTTAGGGCTCTCCTTTCCTTAGGGTTGAGGTTCTTGGGACAAGCCTCGTGATGCAAAAGATAAGTCAAATCCTTGTACCAGGAGTCTCGTGTTGGGGAGATGTATGCCACTTCATTGCACCATAGTGCCATTTCGTTTTCCTACCAGAAATATTCATTTGCTTGATCCTGGGCTTCGGTTGCGAGCTTACACGGACCTTGTCCTTTAACTAGTTTGGCAGGTTTTATGTCTAAATCAAATTCCTGGACTACTGACATCCGGTTCCCTCTCCTTTCCCCCATTTCTTGTTGAGTAAATAGGGATCGGACCGCAGGGTGCGACACAATCACCTTAGTGTGATTTTTGAGAATGTAGGATCTGAAATGTTTTACTGCCTTGTAGACCACGTAGGCCTATTTATCTATGGTAGGATAATTAAGCTCGGCTCCTTGAAGATTAGTACTCATAAAGGACACTAGGGCCTCGTTGTTGTCATCATCTTTTTGGGTCAAAACCGCAGCGAGCGATTGGTCGGAGGCGAATGTATAAAGGTTAAAATCCCTATTGAAATAGGGACTTCACAACACTGAGGCTTGGGAGATGGCGGCTTTGATATTGTTGAAAGCGTCTTTCCGGTCATCATCCCATTTGAACTCAGAATCCTTGTGAATCATCTTTTGGAAGGGTTTGATGATTTCGGTGAAGTCGGGAGTGAACTTCCTCACGAAATTGATTTGCTCGAAAAAGGACTGCATGGCCTTCTTGTTATGGGGAAGCAGGAGTTGAGCTATGGCCTTAATCCTTTCTGGGTCTATGTGAATCCCTGTTTGGGATATAATATGACCTAACAAATTTCCTTCCTTGACACCGAAGATAGTTTTCTTAGGGTTCAGCGATATACCATACTTCCTGCATCTCTCAAAAATCTGAGTTAATTGTTGGATGTGTTCTTTTCTATTCCTTGAATACACCATTACATCATCTAATTAAACTAACACACACTTATTGATGAGTCCCCGAAATTCAAGTCCATGGCCCTTTGAAAGGTTGCTCCTGCTTTAATTAAGTCGAAGGGCATGCGCTTATAAGCAAAGGTTCCCCATTTGGTTTGGAAGGTAGTTTTTAATTGGTCTTCTTCTGAAACCAACACTTGGTTGTATCCTGAAAAACCATCTAGCAAGGAGAAAATCTCTGAGCCCGACATGGTCTGTAGGAGTTGTTCCATCGGCGGGACAGGATAATTGTCCTTTTCTGAAGCTCTGTTGAGGTTCTGAAAATATACACATAGTCGGATTTCTCCTGACTTCTTCCTCACTAAAACAAGATTCGCTACCCAGGCAGAATGCCTAACTTGGAAAATTATCTTCACGTCTAAAAGTTTCCTCAACTCTTGATATATGAGAGGTTCCAGGGATGGATGGTACTTTTAGAGCTCATGTTGGAAAGGCTTCATTTCGGGTTTTAATGGGATAGTGTGTTGAATGATGCAGGTGTCATATGTTTTTAAATCCTTATAGGACCATGTGAAAACATCCTGGTATTGCTTGAATAATCTGAGGTAGGCATTCCTCTCTTCCTTAGATATAGTTTTGTCAAGATTTACATTCTTCGAGTTCTCTGGAGAACTAAGATTCACAGTTTCATGGAGGGCGAAAGAGTTACCAGTCTTCGCGTTTTTGGGTTATTTAAAACGAGCCTTTAGATCGAATAGACTTTCTAGATTAGCTATCCCCTAGGGGATTGTGTGGGATTTCAATTTTCCAACATATGTTCCTATTTGGGGATTAGTCTCAGTTGTCTGCTCTCAGAATTCTTCATCATCTATGGCCAGGTCTTTCAAATTGTCTTGGTTGGTCAAAAAATTTATGATTTTATCATCTCCTTCAAAGACTTTCCAATTGGAAATATTGTTCGGCATCGACGATCTATAGAGCATCTCCATAACGAATCGGGAATCTTCATAAGCTTCGAAAAGCGATAGTCGGGAAGCGGTTGTGGCCAAGGAGTCGGCAAGAACATTTTTTGCTCTTGGGATCGTGGTGATATTGAAAGCATCAAAGTGCTCCATTATCCTATGCACCTCTTGCTGGTAATTCTTAAGATGAGGCGAATTACAATGAATAATATTCCTTACTTGTCTAACAATGATCTCAAAATCCCTGAAAACCTTCAATTCCTTGATACCCAAATCTATGGCTTTCTTTAACCTTGTACTAGAGCTTCGTAATCGACGGATTGTTGGTACATTCGAATTCTAGCCTACAAGACAGGAAATGACGTTTACCCCTCTAATCTATGAGTATGCACCCAGCTCCTAACCCTTCTTGTGATTTAGATCCATCAGAATAAAGGGTCCAAATTTGTGAACGATAATTTCTCCTTTCACTCCCCTCGTCCGTGTTTTGTTCTCTGACCTTTTCCTCCAGAATTCCTAGCGCAGGGTTTTGAAAAAAGAGAGAATCTGCTATCGGCGTCAGGGATTCTTCTCGAAAGATCATTTCGGAGTTTTGAGTAAGCAGAACATTGGATAGAAGAGGAGCAAAGTTGTTGAAGTGAGAATCACACGAATAATTTCCTAATACGGGGAAGTTGTAAGAGGTTGGTTCGTTCAAGGTTTCCATATCAGTGATTGTATGTTTCATATATCTTTCCCTATCGATTCTGATCATGTTCTTATATCCCTTTAGTGGCAGCCAAAGGTGTGCCCAGTAGATACTGAAATATTCGTTCAGCTTTTCAAACCAATCTCGACTCAGCAATAGCTCATATGCCTCAGGGATCTCCACCACGATGATGTCAATCACCTGCACGAAATTAGGGTGCGTCGCTATCCTGATAATCATGTCTTTGAGCTCTCCCATGACCTTGACCTGGGTTCTGTCTATTTGTATGACATGTTTATCACTTTTGAGAGGGACAACACCTAATTTATTACACACAGCCAAGGGCATGACATTAGAGGACACCCCTGAATCGACCAGGCAATTATGAAGATTCATGTTGAAGACTTCAAACGTCAAAAGGAAGGGTGGCACAAAAGGCCTTTCCTTCCTACCTTTCGAGCAGGTGTTCACAGTTGGCTTGTTTGCCAGATCTGTCAAGAGGAGAGTCATGTTCTGACTATCGTCGTTGGTCGGGTTTCCTACCAAATTCAGAGCTTGCAATAGGATGTCTTTCTGCTGAGGAATTCTACATACATCCATAACTGATATATTAGCTTTCAACTTCTTCAAATCTTCGACTACGTTATACTCTAGTTTAGGGGAATATTGGGTGTGGATTCTTGTAGCATTTTTACCGAGGGCGAAAGGCATTTTCAGGTGGTCATGAGTTAACTTACTTTGCGAGGCTCGGGGGGTGTCGGCATCTTTCAAGCAAGGTTTGCCCTTGCTACGTGTTTGTACTGTCGATACCTCTACGGGTTGTTCTCGAGACTCAAACAAGTAACCTAAAGACACAATCACGTCAGCATCCCATATCAGCATGGTTGTGTCTCGCGGTGGGTCAGCTTCTTCCTGATCGACACTATTCATAGTCG
>JASDQU010735534.1:107798-120724 GCA_032191745.1 Picea mariana | reverse complement strand
CTACCCCCCCCCGCCACACACACACACACAAATCATTGCATGTCCTCATGCAAGTGAAGTACAGGAATGAGATAATTTCCGAACAATTTTGTGGTAGCATGATTAAGGCCAACACCGAGTTGTTAAAACATGCACATTCATTTCAATTATTGTGGGTACTAAAAACTTGGAAGGAAAAAGGCTAAAACCAACTGCTGAACTGGATGAATGACCTCTATTTTATTTTTGGGAGAAGGTTGCTACAAGAATTATGGGCGTGAACAATTACAAGAAATTAGTTTGCATGTTGGTGGCTACCAAATCCTTACCACTTTTTGCTTTGCAGTAGGTATATGTTGTGAATGCCATTGTATTGTTACTGAACATTCATTTTTGTATTCTTCTCCATCAAAATGCTCCTTCAACTATAGAATTTCTAGAAATTATATAATATTGGAACACGAACAGGAATAGGAAGATTTCGGAAAGACTGTTGCAGTGATTTTGAAGATATAAAATGAAGAGGATGACACCTTCTTACTACTTATATTGTCGAGTTATACTTGAAAATGAGCCAATATTTATTTAGAACTTTATTCATTACCCTACCATACTTGAGAAAAAGGAGAACCTCTTTGCAAGTATAAGGGTACTTCCAATGGAGCCATGTGCGTAACAAAATTACAAATGTACTCATATCCACACATGAGAAGTATACCTCAATGAGTACCAGGATATGGGATTCCAGTTGCTTGAGAGGAGATGATGCCAAGAAGTGTTGAAGGATGGAGTGGTACCTTGACCTGATGACTATCTGGAACCATTCTTCAATGTAATCACTACTCATTTGATCATCTTCTTCATTAGTAGCATTGGCTTGTATGTCCTTCTTTATCATACCTTGTAGATATTGAAACAATTGTCTCTTGAATAAAGGATCTGGGTACAAATTTGTATGAAACTCTTCAACCTCAGGTTCAAATGATTTCTCCTCATCGAACTTTGTCCATGGATTTTTTATCTCTTCTCCAGATTCATAAGGAGAATAGGGAAAACTTCTAGATCTCCTTGTTTCTCATGGAACTTTTGATATTCTATTTCCGGAGTGCAGGTATGTTCTTGAATGTTGTCAGGATTTTCTCCTCTTGAGATGCAAAAATGTTTCCTATTGCTGCCAAGATTTGAGAGATTTCTTGGAGTAACAACTTCCTTTACTCAACAACTCTTGAGAAACTTTGAGGGCTTTGTGTTGGTTGTTAATCCCTGTCTTTCACATGGATTAGTGTATGGGGGTCTTTTTAAATCAAAAAATGAAACTTCTACATAAAGAAAATGTCAAAGCAAAGCATGTACTTGGACACCTCATGCTACTAAGACCCTGTTGTCACCAAGGCTTCTGCTGAAATGTTGGTTCCATGAAAAAGAAATTCCCAACATAACAAGGCCTGTAGAGACTCACTAGATCTTGTTGCATCGACTATTTCCTTCAACTTGCGCTCCACTTCTCATGTAATATTGGTTCAACAAAAACTTAAAATCAATTGCAATACTTCGATATTAGCTCCTTAAGCACTTCCTCGACAATGATGCCAAAATGTGGGTAAAATTATAAACCAATAATTTGATACATGAATTGTCAACCCAGATCAGTAAACTTTTGAAGTGCTCAACAAAGTATATGCAGAACAATCTCAATATTCCTCATGAGCCTAATAAACAACCTACGATGAAACTAGAACTGATACATGCAGTCACGCCTCTTTTCAATCATGAGCAATAATTGAACAGTAACATTGATGGTCATAAATTGCATAAAAAGGAAATGCATCTCTGCTAATCAGAGAATCACCAAGTCATTACTAATGTTAAAGCACGATTTGTTATTGACAAGCATCAGTGTGGATCACACATTACAAGAATCATACCAATACTTGGATCAACTTCTGAAACCATAACACATATTGAAAATTGCAGAAATTGAATAAACTCACACAGCAAAAAGGAAACTATTGGGCAATGTTAAGAACCAAATATCAAAATAGCAAAAAAACCTCAGAATAAATACTCAATGCCCTAACAAAGAGATAAATTCAGATAATAAGCCTCTTCGAGGGGCAACCTCCTTATACATCATATGAATTCACAAATACAAGATGATGCCAAATGAAAAGGTCTCCTTGGTATATATAGGAGACTAGGAGGTACAATCACAACTAATGAACCCAAGCTGGCATAAATAAAATAACAATAATAATGTGATATGCCCCAATTAAGGGGTAATGTGCCACGATTTAGGGTTTAACATGCCCCTTCCCTTCAGACAAGTGTTGGCATCGACGCATGAGTAGTTATGGATGCTTATGTATAAAAGACTCATCTTCCCACATGGAATCTTCAGCAGGTAATTTCTTCCACTTAATGAGATACTCTAAAATTTATTTATTCCTCACCTCGTGAATTCTTGTGTCAATGATAGCTTCAGGATCCAATATGATTTTTCCTTCTTCGTCAAGTTCTGGCAATATAGTTTGAACTGGGATCTTGTCACCTATAACCTTCTTTAAGCATGAAACATGGAAAATTGGGTGTACTCGTGAAGATGCAAGTAGCTCCAATTTGTATGCCATACTACCAATATTTTGCAACACCTTATAAGGGCCATAGTAATTCAGCAATAATTTATTATCCTTTTTAGCTTGCTTGAGGGACATATGTTTGTATGGTTGTAGTCTTAAAAATACCCAATCCCTTACTTCAAAATTTCTTTCACTATGATACTAATATGCTTGTTGTTTCAAGCGATTTTGTGCCATGGTCAAGTTGTCCTTTAAGAGTTGGAGAGCTTGTTGTCGGTGCTCGATGTCATCTTCCACTGCTTGAACCTTAGGTTTTTCTTTTAGAGAAGAAGTGATGGACGGTAGGTGATATCCATAAAGCACCATAAATGGTGTCATCTTTGTTGCAGTATAAAAGGAAGTGTTATAGCACCATTATGCCAAGGGTAACCACTTGAACCATTGTGTTTGTTTATCATAGACAAAGCAATGAAGGTAGCCTTCCAGACATTTGTTTACTATCTTAGTTTGTCCATCAGATTGAGGATGATAAGATGAGATATGAGCCAATTGAGTACCCAAACAAGAAAATAATTATGTCCAAAAATGTCCATTGAAGATAAGATCTCTATCACTTACAATAATCTTTGGGCTTCCGTGTAGTTTTTGAATTGTCTCCATGAATGCGATAGCAACTGTACTGGATTTGAAAGGATGTGAGAGTGCATAAAAGTGTGCGCACTTGGTAAGTCTATCAACAGTCACCATGATGACACTCTTTCCTTCAGACTTCGGTAACCATGTGATGAAATCCACAGAAACCTCCTCTCAACGCTGACTTGGAATGGATAATGGTTGTAAAATACCCAGGGTCTTAATTGTTTCCACCTTATTTTGTTGGAAAACCAAAGCCAAAAACATTTGAACATCAGTTTTAAGGCCATCCCAAAAAAAATTCCTCTTGACCCTGTGATAGGTTTTCAAAAATCCTGAGTGTCCTCCTACCGGAGAGGTGTGCAATTCCAAAAGTATATTTTGTTTGAGTTGGGAGTTCTTACATAAATATAAGTGATATTTGTGCCATAGTGAATCATTTTTCCATGTAAATGTATTGAATGCACTGGAATCCTACTGCAACCTTTGAATGAGAGTCCACACTTCTTTGTCATTCTTCCATTCATCCCTTGCTTATGTTGTCCAATCAAGTTGGATGATAGAGATAGCATGGAGAAATTCCTTAACATCTTCATCCTTTCTTGAGAGTGCATCAGCGACAACATTTTTCTTCCCTTTTTTGTAGATGATTTCAAAGTAATAACCCAACATCTTAGTCACCCATTTTTGTTTCTCTTTTGAAGATAGTCTTTGTTCCAAGAGGTATTTAAGAATGTCATGATCTGTTTTGACCTTGAAGTGCCTACCTATTAGGTAAGGGCACCATTGCTTCAATGCATGTAGTATTGGCATATTTTCCTTATCATAAATGGGTTTGTGTAAGTCCTTTCCCTTGAGTGGTTGACTTTCAAAAGCAATGGGCCTTCCTTCTTGCATTAGAACAACACCAATGCCATTTCATGAGGCATCACATTCCACAATAAGGGTTTTTGTGAAACCTGGTGTGGTCAAGAGAGGAGCTTTGCACATTGCCTCTTTAAGTTGTTCAAAATCTTGAGTTAACTCTAGAGTCCATGAAAATGAATCCTTCTTAGTTAATGCAGTTAAAGGTGTTGTTATTCTTCCATAGTTCCAAACAAAATTGTGGTAGTAACATGTCAAACCCAAAAATCCTCTAAGATTATTCAATGATTTTGGAATCGGCCAGTCCATCGTGGATTTTATCTTGTTATGGTCTACCTTGACACCTTCATGAGATACAATATGACCTAAGTACTCTACCTCCTTCACCCCAAAGAAAAATTTGGATGGTTTGGCATATAGTTGTTGCTCCTTTAGTAGCTATATCACTATGTTAACATGTCGAACATGATTTTCCCAAGACTTGCTATAGATTAGTATATCATCAAAAAATACTAACACAAATTTTCGAAGGAAGGGCTTGAAAATGGAATTCATCAACCCTTTGAATGTGGAAGGTGCATTTGTAAGGCCAAAAGGCGTGACCAAAAATTCATAATGGCCTTCATGAGTTATGAATGTTTTTTGGGGGATATCTTCTTCCTTCATTATAATCTCATGGTACCCTGAATGGAGATCCAACTTTCTGAAGTAGATTGCTCCATGTAGTTCATCTAACAATTCATTAATGACAGGAATGGGAAACTTATCTTTAATGGTGATCTTGTTGATCTCTATACAATATGGACACATACACCATGAGCCCTCTTTCTTGAGTATCATTATGACCGGTGCAGAGTAAGAACTTTGGCTAGGTCTAATAATGCCAGCCTCTAACATTTCTTCAACCATACGCTCAATTTCACTCTTCTGGGCATAAGGGTATCTATAAGCCCTTATGTTAGGAGGAACACTCCCAGGAATTAAGTGAATAGCATGATTATGATCACGAGTGGGTGGAATACCTCTGGGAATATCTTCAAATGCTTTGGAATGATTATCAATGATCCCTTGGAGATCTAGGGGAATAGATGGCTTAGATGTTTGGACATCTAGTTAGCATAGTTGTACAATTACACCTTGATGTCTCTTTTTCAATAATTTTGTTATGCCATTAGAGCTTACCACCTTACTGGGTTTCCCTGTAATGCCCCTTAACTCAAATTCCTTTCCTTCCAATGGAAATTTCATGAAATTTTCTTGAAATTAAAAGCCATTGTTCCCAATGATTGTAACCATTGGACCCCTAGTACGACATCAACACCACCCATGGGTATAACAATCATTGGACTATTCATTACATATTCCTCCATAGTAAGATTGATCTTATGGAATTTTCCTAAGCAATTGATAGTTCCTCCATTTCCAATCATTACTTGAAACTCTGACACTGGATATATAAAGCAATTGAGAGCTTTGGCTAATTTACAGTGAATAAAATTATGAGTAATACCAGAATCAATTAGCACTATTACCTTTTTCTTTTTGATATATCATTCGATCTTGAGGGTTTGAGGAGTGCTAATTCCATCCAATGCATGATATGGTGGGATTCATCTCTTTAGAATAAATATCTTCTACATCTTCATCTTGAGATGGTTCTTGTTCTTGTTCGTCTTCTCCATCCTCTTCACAATCTATGTAGAATAATTTCTTCTCACAACACGTATGTCCCTTACTATACTTGTTGTCGCAATTAAAGCATAAACCTTTTGCTTTCCTTTCCTCCAATTGTTGAAGTGTCAACCTTGTAGGTTGAGGTGGTTTAGAAGAAAGAACATTATTCTCTAGATAGATGTTAGGGGTGGTCCTTCTAGTAGCCATAGCCAGATTTTTACTTTCAACATTTCTCACCACCCTAAACTCATTCTCCAATGATTTAGGTTACCAAAGGCGAACCTCATGTTGAATTTTATTGTTTAAAGTTCCTATGAAGACAACAATCAGGTGCTCATCTTGAATATCTGCTACCTTTATATTCAATCTTTGGAAGTTCTCAATGTGCTCCACAACTGAACCCTTTTGCTTGAGATTTATCAATTGGATGAAGAAGGTATTGCTCCTTGTATCCTCATAGTGTGCTATCATTTCTTCCATGAAAATTATCCAAGTGACAAGTGATTTGCGAGAATAAATCCGTCGATACCACACAAACTGATTAGGTTTTAAATATAAGGACGCAATTTTTACCTTTTGTGTGTGTGGCGCATCATGTATATCAAAGAACTGCTCCATCTTGAGTATCCATGTGATTGGATCCTTGCCATAAAACTTCCTCATATCGATCTAAGGAAAGTGGTTGATTTTCAATTGAAAGCTCGAGTTTCTCCAGTCTTGATTCATATTCGTCGTGTCCTCATCATGAATTTCATGGGATACATTATCACTTTCAGGTGGCCTCTCTATTCACAACTTTTTCAACCCTTCCATGATCTCCCCTTTTAAGCCATCCATCTTAGTATCCATCATCACTTCTAGCTTACCTTCATTTGAATCCATCATACTTTGTAGTTCATCTTTTGTCACTACCTTCTTTTGTAAATCATCTATGTCCTTGCGCATTTCTTCACCATCATTAAGAGTCCAAGTAGGACTATCTGAGGACTTATTTGGTGTATAAGTTCCATTTTTTGGTGGCATGTTGGTCAAGTATCACTGCAAGATAGGAATTCCTAATTGGCTTAAGTAGAGTTCCTCACAGACAAGGGAGTGTCAAGTGCCATAACTCTTTGATATACGTGCAATGTCCAACAATAGTACTCGGCCCAATATCTCATGGCACTAACTAAAGACGCTTGACCATGCCCTTAGCCATACTATCTGACTACCCTGGTACTAAAGAGTGATCTCCCCAAGTGTTTTTCTCGGTGTACTACAGCTACAAGACGACCAAATGGTTTACTCGGGTGGTCTCAGGATTCTAGAGGATCTCTCGATATACGCCAGGTACATGGGAGCTCAAATCCGTAGTAGTGTTTTCTAATGCGTAATCATTTGAAAGGGGCCTTTCAATATACTCTAGGTACGTGGAAGAACCACATTGTCCCCAGATTGTAGCGCTAACAAGTAACGACACCTCCTATGTTTAGAGACGTCGAAATATGTTTGTACCTAAAAATCCCTAAGCTTCTCCCAATTTTATGTGATATTCATTTTATCCCACTTTATTCCATTTTTTGAATCACCCCAATTAGATCTTTTAGTCAAAAGATATGCAAATTTCCAACAACAAAAAAATCGCACCTTTTAAAACCCTGATTTAGAGATTGTTCTACTAGGCAAACTTTCTTTTGTTGTAGCTCTGCAATTTCATCCCTTTTGAGTCGAAAATTGCGGCTTGAGGTAGCATGATGTGTCTTCTTTTCAACCCCATAGGTTAGACCAAGATTGTATTCTCCAAGAGAAATTTATGATAACTTTCCCAAGATGTGTTTATTTTTTCCCTTTCAGGAGAGTGAAATTGTACGAACTTCCACGTGTCACTGTCTTCACTTCAAAACTTGACATTTGTACCAAAAAAACTTGTGTCTATACCCTAACCAATGTAATAGGTCTCACTCAATTTGGAGGTTTGTAGCTTCAGATATAACATTTTTTCCAAGAACACATGTTTTAGACTGAAATCTGGACCAGCCAAAAACCCTAATTTCCTTAGAGAATAACTTTCAAAGTACAGTGAATCAAGTGATGAAATTTGCACACAAGATAATTCATTATTCCTCCTCTGTACTTTAAAAATTTTAGAACTTGAAACCAAGTCGAAAGAAAATGGGAGCAAAAATTCCAAGAAGACTTGTTTCATACTAGTTTCAGGACTAGTCAAAAATCCTAACTTGAACAGAATGTATATCCAAAAATGTAATGAACCAAGATCTAAAATTTGGACCCAAGTTAGCTCTATATGTTTCCTCTAGACCATAGAAATTCCAAATCCCAAAAGCTTCCAGAAAAAAAGTTGTAGCGAAAATTCCAAGAAGGCTTGTTTTGAAGAAGCCAGTCCCGAGGATTATCTAGCTCTGATACCAAATGTTAAGAACCAACTATCAAAATAGCATAAAAACCTCAAAATAAGTACTCAACACCTTTAAAAAGATAGAAATTCAGATAATAAGCCTCTTCGAGGGGGAAACCTCCTTATACATCATATGAATTCACAAATACAAAATGATGCCAAATGAAAAGGTCTCCTTGGTATATATAGGAGACTAGGAGGTAAAATTACAATTAATGGACCCAAGCTGACATAAATAAAATAGAAATAGTAATATAATATGCCTCAATTAAGGGGTAATGTTCCACGATTTAGGGCTTAACAAGAAACATATACCAGAGGGAGGGGCCTTGCCTCCCTTGGCATACACTGCCAAGAAAGACTACAGTGGAGAGATTTTGATTTGCAACAAGTTCTTTATTCAGAATTCTCCAAAGATTACAATAATATACTTTTCCCCTCTCTCCCAATTACATTGATCATCCTTACATTTATACGTGTAGCTTACATCTCATAGAAAGGAAATGGTTACAACAAAGTGAGACTAGATACCAAATTCATGGATCTACAACCAACACAAACTTGATTAAGGCAACCAGAAGCACAACAACCTGATCCTAAAAACAAATATTCCCAAATTCATCCATAAGAGGATCAACTACAGGAATTCGGGTGTTTACAGGATTTCTTGGAAAATTCTCCTTAAATATCCACCCATATCTCCCAAAGTGTTTCTTGTTTCGAAAATCTGCCCACATGTCACCTAATTTGGGGCATTCTGCATAAAACACATGTTTTAGAATTTTGATATTCGTCCTCATATGCTCTTAAATCGCACCCATAGTCTGTTGTCTAGAAACACACTACTAGAGGTATTCCAGTAGTACTATAGAATCCGGAAGATTCCACCCATTCTAGTAGTCACATAGATTGGAATTCCAGTAGTAAACTTGTTGAACTGCACAAGTAACTTTGGAAACCAAAATATCTACCCTAGGTAATCATCACAGCATGGGAAATACACCATTTTAATGTACATGTGTCATATGAAGCTCATACATGGTATAAATGGACAAATGCAGAAATATGAGTGACGAAAGAAATGAGGATGAAAGGGTAAAGTAAGTGAAAATGGTTAAATGGCCTCGTAAAATGTGTCGTTTCTAAGGCCCAATAATGGGTGACCACCGATATCCACCTGGATTAGTTTTCCCCCCTAGGAAGCAATGCTCCCAATTGTATCAAGTTCCTGCAGTAGATAGGGAAATTTTTGTCGAAACTAAATCTTGGTGAGCCATTTGTCTTGCTGAAGAAGTTGTCCCACTTTGACAACCCAATAGAGTTGAATGTTTTGTAGGCAGGTGTTACACAATATTTTGTTGCAACTGACGATGTTCACTTATCCTTTATCATCCAGAGCATATGAGCTATGATTGTTGAATAAGAACCTTACTTTGAGAGAAATCAAGCATGAAAAAGGGGTCAAAAATGTTGTTAGGGCCTTTAAAGCCTTAATTTAAGAGAGTGTCACATCTTGCATCACTGCAAGGTGCGACATCCTCAAGTGTCGCATGTATCACCACTACAAGGTGAGACATTGTCTCAGGTTGCTCCACTGCAGGGTGTGACATTGTCTCAGGTTTCTCCACTGTAGGGTGCGACACTACTTAAAAGGAGAGAAAACGATGAAATTCGAGAAGATTCTATTAGAGAAGCTTCAAGATGAGGTGTCCTTTGATCGGTTTGGATCTCACATGTACTCCTGATGTAAGGGGATCCTAATGTCTCATCCTAACATCCTCGCCCTTTTCATCATCTATCTATGAAAGGAGGTTTCCCTCGTGAGGAAAGGTTAATAGTGAATGGAGAATAATGATTAATAGCTTTGCTTCCGGTTTGTTATTAGAAGATTGTTAGTAATCCTTTGGCTTTGAGGAATTCAATCTTAGCTAAAGGAGTCAGTTGATGGTGATGGATTTCATGGATGCATTCTGGGTATTGGATTAGTGAACTTGTTGGGAGGATATTCACAACATCAAGGTGACTTTGGTTGTAATCTCTTTTCATTATCATTAATATAGTAATATATTTTCTTTCCCACGAAGGTTGTTTATGTTTGACTATCTTTGTTGTATTTCTCCTTGATCATTTGCATAGGTTTCATCAAAATATACTATTGTTGCTTTTACTCTTGTTGTCTTGTGTCTTCTTACAAGTTATCATTTGCAAGTCTAAAGATGGAGTTGTGAACTGTGACTAGAGAGGAAAAATGTCGATTAAAAGGTGTGAGCTCTTGCTAACTAGTATTTTTTTATTACATAAACCTAGGGAAACTATCGGATTTTCTGCGGATAAATTCTGACTGGTTGACGACGGAGGCATGGATGGAGACGCATTGTATCAGAAAGTTTAATGGTTTCTTTTGATTCGTGCACGAGTCAGTAACTAATGCGTGATCCATGAATTAACTGAGAATCGTAATTGCAACATACCTACCACACTCTGGGGTCAACACGTCTCGTCACGTCACGTCTCTTGGAAAATGAATCGGGGATCGGTTATTATCAGAGTGTGTACTTACAATGATAGGCTATTAATGAAACTTTTGACACCGATGATATAGGGGTTGGCGATCAGGGGGTTTACTCTTTCTTTCGTGTGGTGTGTATTATTACATCTTTATGCCGAAGTCGATTGAATCGGTCTTCGATAAAATCCTTCCCAAGGTTTATTCATAGGAAAGAAACATTTCATCAGCCAATGCCGATGAGGGTCGGTATTCGGCTACTTTGACTCACCAAATGGTTTTCACCACCATCATCTTCTGTCGATGCCGAAATTCTCTTGTGAGTCGGGGAAAAAATATGGGTCATCGATTCCTCGAGTAGTTGTTAAGTCTTTTAGAGTTAAGATGATTCTTCGTTGTATGTTCAAGTGAAATTTAATCAATTAAAACCTGAAACATATAAGAGAAGCGAAGGGTCAGTTTCAAGCCGAGGTGAAGATGAGCAAAAGTAAACTACAGGGCGGTACCCAAAAGGAAATAGTCGCAGAACTTTTAGGGCGTGTTGAGTACTCAACAAATGGCGATTCACTGGGCAGACGCAAAATCTCTGTTTCTCTTCCCTTTCCCTTGAGGTATTACTGAACCTCAAAGTATATATCTCCGATACTTCTTTTATTCGTATTGACCGAAGTCATTATTTTTTATTTTTTATTTTTTTATTATTATTATTATTATTGGAAGTATTGTTTTAGGGCTTGATCGTTTACTGGGAGGGAATCAGGTTTTCCCCTCATATTTTGCAACCGATAAGTACCTACCCCAATCTTCTCAGCTACCTGGAAAGGCCCAAGCCATAGGTTCTAAAACTTGGAATGTTTCCCTTTGGGTTCATTTTCCCTATCCCACTTCAGGACTAAATCTCCTACTTCGAAGTTCTTTTCCTTAGATTTATGCTTATCGAACCATCTTTTCACTATCTGTTGATGAGCCAAGAATTTTGACTTAGCCTTTTCTCTCTCTTCTTCCAGCATGAGCAGAGTGTCAATCCTCTGTTGTATGGCCGACGAGGGTTCCTCATTAGAATCTTGGGCCAATTGGAGAGATGGCAGATAAAGACCATTTGAGAGGATGGCTTCCTGTCTGTAGACTAGAAAGTATGGGGAATTTCCTATGGCTTCTTTGGGTGTGACCCTATCAGCGCACAGGGAATTATGAAATTGATTATGCCAATTTCTTTGGTTTTCCGTAACCATCTTCTTTAGTATCCTTACCAGATTCTTGTTGGTTGATTCTGCCACACTGTTTCCCTAAGAGTAATAATTTGCAGAGTACTTGATTATGATTCCTTTGTTCAGAGCAAACTCCGCCAATAGGGTAGAAGAAAAGTAAGTTGCATTATCAAAGACTAGAACATAGGGGACACCAAACCTCGTGATCAGTTGTTGTTCTATAAATTGGATTACTATTTTTTCATTTACGTGAGTCAGAGGAACGGCCTCTGCCCATTTTGTGAAATAGTCGGTGGCAGTAAGAATGTACTTGTGCATTTTGGAAGAGCTAGGTGAAATTTCTCCTATGATATCCAACCCCCACTGCTCAAAATGTCTAGAGACCGTCACAGGATGAAGTGGGATTGTTGCCCTTTTTTCCTTGCCAGTGCTCATTTGAACGGTCTTACAATTCCTAGCGTAGGTATGAGCATCTTTGAACAAAGTGGGCCAATAATAGTCGGCTCTCAGAATTTTATGAGCGGTGATGTTCCCTGCAAAGTGTCCTCCGACGGGGCTGTCATGGAGTTTCGTCAGCACCTTGTCGGTGTCTACTCGTTTGAGACATCTCAATAATACCCCATCATAGTTGATCCGGAAGAGTACCGAATTTATAAGACAATACTGTGCAGATTTCAATCTTAGGGCTCTCCTTTCCTTAGGGTTGAGATTCTTGGGACAAGCCCCGTGATGCAAAAGATAATTCAAATCCTTGTACCAAGAGTCTCGAGTTGGGGAGATGTATGCCACTTCATTGCACCATAGTGCCATTTCGTTTTCCCACCCGGAATCTTCATTTGCTTGATCCTGGGCTTCGGTTGCGAGCTTACACAGACCTTGTCCTTTAACTAGTTTGGTAGGTTTTATGTCTAAATCAAATTCCTGGACTACTGAGATCCAGTTCCCTCTCCTTTCCCCCATTTCTTGTTGAGTAAATAGGGATCGGACCGTAGGGTGCAACACAATCACCTTAGTGTGATTTTTGAGAATGTAGGATCTGAAATGTTTTACTGCCTTGTAGACCGCTTAGGCATGTTTATCTATGGCAAGAT
>JASDQU010735534.1:68801-79375 GCA_032191745.1 Picea mariana | reverse complement strand
CTGAAGGGATTGTGACCATTGATTTGAGAAGACCATGCGTCATTAGATTTTGGACTCTAAGTGAAATGCTCCAAGAGAAAGCATATTTTGAGAATCAAGACTCGTGAAGCCCGAAAGGCAAAATCGTTCTCGTCTGTTGGTTTGGAGGGCCACATGTCACTTTGTTGTTGCGACTAAGGATTGCGCGTGGATGGAGGAATGAAGGTAGGAAAAGACAATAAATTAGAGCCGTTGATCGAGGTAAATTGTCAGAGACCGTGATATCAAAGATCACGCCTGATTGTGGGATCAAAAGTTGCTTGAAAGTTAATTTTCTAAGGGAAGGCCACAATTGAAACAACGGTATCGGAGAAGGGGTACATGGAAGCTAGAGGTAGATTGCAGGGAGAAAAGAGGTTGATCCCAAACCACTGTTGGATGCAATCGCAATCGTTCGGTTACGCAAGGATGTAGCTTGAGGTCACATGTGACAAGGGGCTAATGAGAAGAGAGCTCGCATCCGCAATCACATGGTCATGTGAAGTTAATCGCCCAAGGTCATATCAAAAAATAGGGAGCTAGTTCTCGCTTGACCAAGAATGTGAAGCACCTTTTGAATAGGCATATGGTCACCACGAAAGGTCACATGAAGGAAGGGACTTAGAAGCCAAAGAAGCCAAAAACAATTACTAGCTGTAACTTCCAAAGAAGATGAACAATTTCGACTGGCAGAGAAGAAAATATTCTCAGGATAACTGCTAGAGAAGCTAAAGAACCTTGAATAATGGCTAGAGAAGATGAAGGGTTTGCATGATGATCAAGCAGACAACTTGACGTGTGAAATACATGTAGAATAGAGAAGAGACAGAGTGGATTTCAGAGTGTGATGCATGTGGGTAGGACGCGACGTAGTGCATAATCTGAAGGGGAGATCTGTGGCACAGTGAAGAGAATGTAGAGGCAACAAAGAGCATAACAGGCAGAAGAGAAGATGAACAACACATGGTGTTGAGCACAGGAGGGAAAAAAGAAGAGCATAGAAGCTGAATGATGTAGAAGAAGAACATAGTATAGAAGTTGAAGAAGGCAGAGGTGACATGGATTTGTAATAGACCATATCAGAGACAGATCAAGTAAGTAAAGTTTTGTAAGATTCATTCAGGGTGGTAGGGTGGTGCTAGGGAGGATTGCAATCCTCTAAATTCTAGTTGGTGCTAGAAGATATTTTGGTAGTTGGTGCTTCGATCTAGTGGGTGCTAGAGAAGCCTGGGAGTTGGTGCTAGAGAAATCTAAGAATTGGTGCTCTCTGCAAGTTGTAGCTTGATTGACATCCTAGGAAGAAGAGGTTTTCACCCTTTATGGGTTTCCTCGGGAAAATCAATATCTCTATGTATTCTATGTGATTGATCATTTTATATCTATACATGTTAAGTTATCAACAACATATTAAATAATAATCTAGAAAGAATCATAAAATAACAAGAAAATTTTCNCGAAGGGAATCCAGTTTCACTTTAACTTCCTCTTCATCAATATGTTGAACATGATAATATACTTCAACCTGTTAGATCCAATTATCTATATTTTCAGGATTACCATCTCCATTAAACATAGGTAAAGAAAATTTTACATCAAGATTTAATAATGGTTTCTTAAAAGATTCTTTATGGATAGAATGATGAGAATGATGAGAATTCTCAGAGGAAGAAGAACTAGAACTTGACGGTGAATATGGAGGCTTAGGAGGGTCTCCTCCAGCCCCTTGGTTTACCGAATCATCATCATCATCATGTTCTTCCTTTTTCTTCCCTTTCTTCTTCATCCTCTTCTCGTAATCTCCATACATTCGTTCGACCATTTCTGACATGTGATAAAAGACCATATGAAAGTTTTTCTCTTGTTCATCACGCTTGTCTTTTTCTTCCATTTTCTTCCTTTGGGACGCATGACCAAATTCGGGATTGAAAGTCTTAAGAGTTCCTTCACCCTTATTATGCTTGGCCCTATTAAGCATTCACACTCAACAATTAAAGTCAAAGATGACTGCTCTAATACCAACATGATCTGGGATCTTTTCATCGTGTGACCTATAAAGAATTTCATTAAATGAGAATAAATTAAAGTGCACCATTAAAGAAGGAAAATATCAATAATGAAGAGACATAAGCATCAAATCTGAATACAAAAACTTGATAACGGAGTTTGTCCTTGGTGGACTACGTCTTCGGGTCCTACTCTCAAATGGGTAGGATTTTTCATTAACTCAACAAAAGAATTTGGAAAACTACATAAGTATACATCATTCTGAAATCAAGCTACAAAAATGTTGCTTAGATCAAAAAACAAATAGCACCATTGAAATCGTGGCGTCGAATTATGAAAAAATGACTGTATCCATGCCTTGATCCAACTCTGACACTCCCAGGCCCAAGAAGAACTTTGTCTCGATTTTCATGCCCTGCAACCTGCAATAAATGTTGACGTACTTTCCTCAAACTGCATGCCCAACCATACGCATGCACGCCTCCCTCCTGAGCTCTGGGCGAATGTACCTTTTAAGTCATAAATTAGGCATTGATTACAACATTGGGTTGTTGGGATGTTGGTTATGGCGCAAGTGTTAAGGCGTTAAATAAGGGGAGAGGTCCCAGGGTCAAGCCCGTTGGCCTCCCCTTTTGGATTGACTTTTGTAAATACATGTATGTATGACTATTTATCATTCCACTAGTTTCGAGAAGCTTCTATCCGGGGTTCTATCTGTTGGTTTGTTGTTAGATTTTGCAGGGTCCTACTAGATTTGGTAGACCCGCCAAATCTTTTTTTTTTCAAAATTTGGCTCACAGGTTGTCATTGGGAATTTGATCACTTCCACGTGCCAACCCATGACTAGGCCACGTTGCAACCTTCTATTGGACCATGTCAGCCACTATACCATTAGCCTACCATGTCAACGCTACATCATTATATGAATTCCATGTCCGCTGCTAACTCAACCTACCACATCACCATGCCACGTTAGTGCTATCACTGTACGGACTGTATGGACTGCCAAGTGGAGAAATCTTACTAGTCTATGGATTGGCCTAGAAATTCCAAATATGGGTGAAACATGGCAGCCTCTGGTGTTGCCACATCACCATGTTGACTTCATGTTGATGTCATTATGACACGTGTCACCTCCTGCTCCTGCCATGTGTATTGTACGAATGCTGACATCATCCATATTAGTGTTGATGTCAGCAGTACAGATGCTGACACATCCCCCTATTGACTGGGCTAGGTTGACCAAAATTTGATCATGAATATATTTTGATCCGTAACTCCATTTGACGAGTCGTTTGTGCTATTATAAATCTTGTGATGCGCTCTTTGCGATGATGTCATTTTCACTAAGTTTTGAGAAATTTGAATGTTTTCCCTTTATCTGTCTACTGAGACCATTCTGAGCATCTTGAGTTGCTTTTTCCAGTTCTTAGTCTTCTCTAGATCCTGTTTGGATCAATCACTATATACTTGCGTATCTTGGTTGTCGAGGACAAGTTGCAGGTATAAATATTTGAGTCGAGTGATCAACAATGGTCTTCTTCAAACGTCCAGACGAGGTAGGTTGTTTATCTTGTCTTGTTATAATTTTCATTTATATAGCATACTTGGGATTAGAGTTGATTTCTATAGTCATTTCTATGTGTTGTGGTTTACCCCTTACCATATAGTGATTTTCCTCGTAATACAATCGGCAACCATACTAGGGAATTAATCTTCTATTTCAGGGCTTGGAGTGTTTTTCTCCTTCAATTGTTCTCTGTTATATTGATTTTCCTTGTCGTCTGATTGCTTGACAACCTATTTTCATTTTGAGCCTGAGTTTCTTGGACTTATCCTTAACCTGACATTTTTTAATGCATATACATGGTTTTTCCCTTGATAGACATGTACATACGCAAGTTGTCATTCTATAGGGCGTGTACATACATGGTTTTTTCTTAAACAATAACGTGCATCAACCTTTTTTCTTGATTGTTGAGTTTGGTGTTTGTTGGGTGATTTTTGATGGTTGTTGAGTCTTCTTGACTCTATGTCATAATTGTTGAGTTCCTGCAGAGTGATAGGAAAACTTTATTTGGTTGAATTTTCGGGTAGTTTTTCTTTCTCATCATATTTTTCATTGGTTTCCCTTGAATCTTGGGTTGAGTGTTTTCTTCTTGGTATCCTGCTTGGTTTGTCTCTTTTTGCTTATAGTAGGGTCTATATATCAAGTTGTTATTCAGTCCTTGCATTTTCATTCCTTTATATTGAAAATACAAAAAAATCATTTTGCAATATGGAATTTTATCTTTTGGGTTCTTATTATTGATCTTGATACATGTATGGAAAGATTTCATCTTATTTGAAATTGCAGAGTTGAATTGAATGTTGCATTTTGAAAATCTTATCATCTTTTGAGAATTGAAATTTAGGAAATATATTTATGCTCGTATTCATTTCTTTTATATGCCGAGTCATAACATCATTAGCTTCACGACCACAACTTTTGAGTAAACAAAAGCCATTAAAAGTAATGCTGATTAATTTAAAATTTATTAGAAACGATTTCATTTTTCAGAGTACACGAACAAGCATAGGATATAGAGCCTTGGAATACAATTTTGTGAGTAAAATTCTCCAAGGCTATTAAACTTGATATATGTGTCTTACTAAGGGAGTGGTGAAATCCATTGTATAATTAGTGATGTCAAGATGCTCCGCTCACACCAGAGTTAAGAATGAGGTCGTGCAAAGTTTGTTGCAGAGATAGCCCTCTAATACCTTCTTAGCATTATATATACTTCTGGGGATCTATTCATATATGGGGGTATTTCTAGTACCTTTACCTTTGTGAAAGGAAATGCTTTAGAGATTTTAGGCTTTTTTACCCTGCCCATGAGGTGGACCTAACTTATGACTGTTCGAATGCACATTGGTTATATCATGGTGGATTTAGTTACTTGACTTAGGTAGCCACATAGGTTACTTGCAGGGGTAATTCTGCAAGTACCTTGATTCAGATAAGGGTTAGACAACACACATATTTTATGGAGGATTAACTCTCTAGGGGGAATCAACCGACTGCGATGTTAATCGCACAAGGGCCCTTATAACTAATTCTGATACCTCCAATCTTTTGAAGGGATTCTCAGACCCTTTGGGTGAGGTATACCTATGCTAGTGAGGGAGGCCCCTTTTAATCTACTATATCTTATTTGTGTGCATATTGGCCTTCTTGTTTATTTCGGTGTGCTCTTTGATTGTTAGTTGGACATAGGATTTGTTTTTATATCTCAATTTTTCAGTCATCGTGGAGCCATACAAGCTTCCTCATAGGTCTCATCATTTTTTGAAGTTACCACCATATATTCAATCTTTTTGATGTAGGAGCATCACTCCACATCATCGAGTGCTAGCCAACCAACACACCCAGCATGTGTTCAATGGAGAGGAGAGGCACAACCCTCTCACTTTCAAATTTCAGATTTTGAATTTAATGTATTAAATGTTTGTAAGGCTGGTAGAGCCAAAAGCCATGCATGTGCACAGGCTTTAGATAAAGTTTTCCTTAAATGGTTTTAAGGCTGAGATCTAGATTCGATTTAGACTAGACATCCATTCAATGTAATTGAATGTAAATTAATGAGAGTTGGTGAGATGGAGGGAAGAGCTCAAGGATCCCCTCTTTGTAAAAAGATCTTCTTTGAATCTAGATTTAGTTTGGATAGGGAAGAGTAGAACAGAGAATATGTTAGAGAGTAGAGGAAGTCATGATTCTATTGCATTCTGAGCTCACATTGTAAAAAGGCATTTCATATTAATACAATCAAAGTAGTTTTCCTGTATGTTATTATGTCTATGTTGATGAATGTTTTTATGTGTTTATGATATGTTATAAATGGATGTTAGATGTGCATTTGCAGGGATAGATAGATTTTTCTATATGTGGGTTTATTGATTTTACGTCTGGTTCTTTGTGGCTTCATGGAAGAGGTTGCATGACAGAACACTGCGGGTTCTGTAAGCCAGTGCATAGAGTGCACTTCTGAATTCTGTGGAATTTAGATTAAGACGTGTCAGGAGGGTGCACCAGAGGAAGTCATTGACTCAAGGAGGAGGCCTCAAGGTTGTTGAACACCTTGGAGGTAAGACTATGCAGAGGAAGGCACAAAGATAATAGAATCACTAAGGGTTCTGTGGAAGCTCTGCCAGGAGGGCATTGAGTGGATGCACAGGATGCACAAAAGGAACTATATTTCAAGTTCAATGAGAAGACTGAGTCACTAAAGATTCTGTAGAAGCTCTTCTAGGATGGCATCGAGTGAGTGCATAGAGTGCACCAGGGAACTCTATTTTGAGTCCTGGGAAAAGGAAAGTGTCTAAAGAGAAGACACTCACAAGGTTGCTGAATACTCTGTAGGCTCTGTAAGGTGTGCATCGAGAAGAAGAATGCCAAGAGGGTGTGAGTCATTTCTTTCCAATAAAAGACCTCAAATATGATTTATTCGTAATCTCAAGAGCACCAGTAGTGTGCGAGAGTGGAATTGTTCTAAGTCCATAAGCTCAGAAGAGAAAGTGCAAGAAGAACGAACAAAGAAAAAACCTTTCGAGGTTTCTGAGTTGACAAAGCTCAGAAGGGAAAAATTTCTATAACGTAGACGAGACCCAAAGGAATTGGGCTCACAAGGGAAACATCGAGGGTCGATACCTTCGTGCGATGGATTTCTTCCAAAGGAAGGGAAGAGGCAAAAGCGCAGGAGGAGGAGCAAAACTAACATTGGATCAACACTAGGAGGAAAGATCTGGACTGTTGAATCTACGTCCAGGCACACAAGAGGAGAGAGCACAAGGAGGATAGATCTGAACCGTCAGATCTAGCACCAAGGACCAATAGCCGTCGGATTTGGGAGAAGGTGCGAGGTGTTATCACTCCAGGAAACTCTCCTAGGCTGTAAGTCGAAGATGCTTGGTAACTAACTCTTTTTGGGAAATATTTTCTCAATATTTGATGTGGTTTTTGGATCAAGATGAAGGTCTAGGAGCTGGACTGTATTTTCAAGACTGTCTAGAAATATAAAATCTCACAAGGCCTTCTAGTCATGCAGTCAGATAAGGTTTGATTAAATGGAGGAGAAAATAGCTATTGAACCAGACTATACTCATATAAAACAAGCACAATGGGTTTAATAACCAAGGAAATAACTTATGATTATCAACTAAATCAATCAATTGTGAGATGACAGTCACATGCAGATTGAATGAGCATCAACAAAGAACATTCACTCATAAGATATCAGAGAATAGGAAAGAGAAGTCTGACAACACAACTGAAGGAAGCTTGAAATTTTTCATATAATAAGAATAAGTCTTTTGGTTACAGTAGCAGCATGTAGAACCCAAAATCGAACCCTTGGTTCATCTTCTATTCTAAGATTTATAGCTTTACAAAGTAGTTCTGGGATCCTAAAAACAAGGATCAGATATACTAAAAATAGTAAGTCAAAATTCAGTTGCAAAAGAAGTGGGATGCTTCCCCAAAATGAGGCAAATCCCAGATTTCTCTCTGTTGATTGTTGGTGTAGTGCAGAACAGCCTCCCAAGGCTAACTGATGACTCTTCCAAGAGGTAAAATTTGAATTTGCTGAGGTGTGCCAAAATCCCTATATTTTTGCCTTTGAAAAATGTACCAAACTTGATTAAAACACCTCTTCTTTGCTTTAATCCATCAAAGTAACCATTGGATCTGACTTGATAATTCACCACCTATCTATTCCAAGAGGTTTCATCTCATTATGATTCAAAAATTCCTGATCTGGGAGAAATTTCAATTATTTTGGTTAAAATAGGCTTTCGATGGTTAACATAGAAGACTTCTGGGTGAATTAGCCACCGAAAGCGCAGCTTTTGGTGGTTAATGAACACTCGTCCTGTTCGCCTAAACCACCGAAAGTCAGAATTTCCAGAAAAAAATGCCTTTGGGAAAAATCAATTTTCTCAGCTGTAGAATGTTCGTTTTGCACGTTCAAATAGTCGATTTTTAACTACAGATCATAAGCTTTCCAATTGTGCAATCAGATTTGTATTTGGAGCTAGGGAAGCTAGTCAAATGTTCCCTACAATATTAGGCATCATTCTTGCAAAAATGCCAGTGCATTTTTTATCATTAACATCTGGCTCCAACTGGGATGGATACCTCCCTATGAGGTGTCCAAGAACCTAGCAGACCTTGTTCCTTTAGTATTGGGCCATGGAGTCATTCATCCTTTTCGTTGGTTAATGAGCACACACATGGGCTCGCCTAAACCACCGAAAACGGAAACTTACCCAAAAATCAAAACTTGACGAATCTCGATTACCTGCAAGAGTACAAAGACCTCAAGGTTTGCTAGATGAAGCTTCTCTCTCTTTTTAAAACACTTCCAATTCTCAATATGAGGGCAACAGGCATATCCACCATGACTATCTTCCATGACTAGGAGAGACATGAGGATTTTCACCAATTGCATATTTCAGCCTTCCAGAAACACAATGAGGAGAACAAGCTGCATCACCACTAGCATTTACATAAGGTATAGAAGCAGGATCAAGGACTACAGTAAACCAAAAATCCACTGGGTTGTGTGAACGATCATAAAGAAGCCACAGATAAGTCTATAGTAATAATAAAAACTCGGGCTGTGAAGCCACCAACGGAGGGTGTTTCCGGTTGCAACCATGTCTCTGTAAACCTTTTCTGGATCGTGTATCAATACAACAACAACTTCAGATACAAAGCATTTCTAGATCCTCTGATATATGCAGGTAGCCTTTTAAAAATGACCAAATATAGTCAAAAAACTTCTTTTTGACTTTCTTCTTCAAGAATAGTGTTTAGGCTTGGTTTGATAATTCATAATCATCCTATTCCAGAAGATTTCACATCATTCCAACTTGAATATCTTGAATCTGGGCAAAATTTTGAATATTCTGGTTAAAACAACTTTATGTGGTTAACAATATTTGGATTTAAGCACCTTATCCACCGAAATCACTTCTTTTCGGTGGTTAATGAGCACTAGAGGGCTCGATTAAACCATAGAAAAACAGAAGTATTTCAAAAATCAAAATATCAAAATTCTGATTACCTGCATGTTTGTAAATAACTTCAGGGATTCTTAGATGAAGCTCTTTTCTCTCTAACTAAACTTGTAATCTTCTCCCGATGGGTTTCAACTTGCAACTCTCCTTTCATAGAAGTGGCAATTTGAGCAAGGGCCTCTAATCCAAGTGGTCTAGCTGCTGGGACTGCTTGTTTCTTCAACCGCAATCTGAGAAGTCTGAGTTTTTTATATAAAGATGCATTCTCTTTCATTAGTAGCTTGTTTCTTTCAATTGTCTTCTCATGTCTCTTCTTGATTTATTTTGTACTATCTGCAAATCCTTATCTTGAAAAATGTGATGGTCACTGAAATCTACTCTGTCAACGTGTGCTGCACCCAGCTACACAATAAAAGCAAAGATTTGCAATCTTAAGCTCTTTTGTATGGCTAACGAAAGTGAATTTGGATGACCAATGCCAGAAACACACAAAACAACCATATTGTGCACTATGTTCAAAGGAATCATTAAAGGTTGGAATTGTAATCTGAAGAAATAGCACAGAACCATTCTGCTACTAGAAATAGGGATTCCCTCCTCAAGTACACATTCCAACATAGCCATGATAGATTGATGTTTTTCTTTTGATATCAAATCTGTATGATGCAAGACTATKATATCTGCCYGTCTCAACGCAATCAAAGATTCTCTMAATGGCCCACGTGGTATCAACCTTCTATTGCCCCAAAGGGTTACACAGTTTACCATTACAATCTCCAAGTCCCTCGACAAGCTCCAATGCTGGACCTGATCCAATTTTGTAGTAGTACCAATTAGATGTCTTTGAAGCATTCTGGATTCATCTCCACCTCTATAGCCCCTGGTAAGAATGAGAGGACAATGCCTGGCCTCTGCAAGGAACTTTTTCATTGGGGTCTTTCCATTTCCACCCCACGTCAAATTGCCCACACTTATCACAGGTACTGCCAACTTTTTCTGTTTGAATAAACCTCAGATATATAGCTTCTTGCAGGCTTTGTATTCTTGATAGAGCTCCTTCAAGGCCTGGGCAGCACTCGAGTCAATATAGGTGACCGGGGCCATCTCGATGACAACCTAGAACATTAAATTTGACAAGTGGATAAACTGTATGATGAGTTTGCGTTCCAAACTGGTGTTTCGACCATCCTCTGCCACTTGGATGGATTTGGAGCGGTAATTGTGCGCTTGTATGAGGGATTTGCAGTAGATAAAATGGGCTTCTTTGTTGCCATTTTGTCTCCTTCATCTTCCACGTGGCCCAATGCCTTCCATCTGGCAAATGTTTCAAACAAACGCAAAGATTTCACCTGTGCGATTTTTGGAACCTGAATCTCACCCGCTTCCAGATCTTCCACCTCATCCTTGATGGCCAAGGCAATTTGCATGCAAGTTTCAGATCTTGGTTGATGATTTCTAATGAAAGACCAGTTCAAAATTGTCACTGGGCCAGT
>JASDQU010735534.1:51478-68701 GCA_032191745.1 Picea mariana | reverse complement strand
TAGGGATTATTAAGTAAAATTTAATTAGGTGATTAATTGTCTTAACATGGTTTTAACTAAACAAAGATTGGCATAATAATATTAATTAAATATTAATTAATTAATTAATTATTATATTTTTGATTAATTAATTAATTAAATTAATTACCTATCACATTGAATGAACAAGGTAATAAATTTGAGAGGGTTAATAAATTTAATTGTTTAAATTAAAGGATTACATATACGGAGGGGATAAGGAGCATTAATAATCGGATAAGAAGCATTAATAAATGGATAAGACAACGAATGAATGGATAAGGAAATAAATGAGGAGAAAGGTTGGTGGAGGGATATGAGTGGAGGAGGTTTACGAAAGAAGGGGGATTATTATCATTCTACGAGGGGTTTTTTTTGGGAGGGTTCTCTTGGATTTGCACAGGAGAGTTTGAGTTCTGTAGTCAGGAAGGACTAGTACAGGGGGCGCCGGTTTGCTGGGGGTTTTGGGCACGGGGGCCAGGATATACATATGGTATCCTGGAGCTAGGAAGCTATCCTAGTTGGTAGGGTGGAAACAAGGTTTGAGAAGAGTTGGGCAGCGCATTAGGCAACAACAAAGCAGCGGGCTGGGCAATTGGGTCGACGGAGAAATTAGCATCAAGAAGAGGTAAAATTGTTTTATTCTATTATGAAATTATTATTCATGGATAAATTTAACATGCATATGTGCTGAATTAAAAGAAATTATTGAGTTTTTTGCATTCAAGTAGAAGTTACTGTTTCAGTTTATGGAATAAATTGATGTTTAAATTAATACGGTTATTACAGGTGCAGAGTGATGCAAAGACAGATTCAAGTTGGGTGGTCAGTTCATGTTTGACTTCCTCCATTGCGGACTGCATGGATGCATTTATGGTGGTATTGATGGATGTATCACAAGAGGCAATAGTAGCACTGAGTTGTTGCACTTCTTGTTGGGTCTCGAGGAAACTAGATTGCAAGCTGTTGAAGCGAGACTCCAGTTCTTGGCTACGGGTATGGGCCATGAGGATGGGTGAACTGAAAAGGGAGCGGGCGGGGTCAGAAATTTTTTCAGAAAAATGATATGGATGAATGTGATAAGGGAGAAGAGATGAATCTAATGGAATAGGTCTCAAATAATGGTAAAAAAAAATTTAGAATTTGTTTTGTTTTTTTTAATAGCTGCGGAGTTATACTTTGATCTGAAGAATGATGCAGTGCTGAAATCCCCAAATTCTTAACCATAAAGAAATGTGTATTTACTTGGCAACCCGAACACAGATGCGCGGCAATAAATCTCATCGTTTTAATTTCTTTATGTTTATGTTTATGTTCCGCAAGGGTTAGGTATTCAAGGGTTCTATAGAAAAGGGTTTTCCCTGTGCTATAGCTCTTTGATATACATGCGGGGTCCAAAAATAGTACTCGGCCCAATATCTCAGGGCACTAACTAAGGAGGATAGACCGTACCCTTAGCCGTACTACCCTACTACCCAGGTACTAGAGAGTATCTTCCCGAGTGTTGTTCTCGGTGACACTATAGCAGTCCAGCAGCCAATAAGTTTATCTAAAGAGGGCTTCAGGAAATCTAGGTTGATCCGTACACAGGTGTTGTCTGATGCGCTACCACTCGAAGGGGTACCAACAGGGATTACAAGGGTGGCCAACAGATGTGCGCTTAAGAACCACTTGTATTTCATGTGTGTATCAATCCCTCAACCACGGGTTTATGCACGTAACAACAGATCTTTGTGGCTTAAAGACATCGGAATACGTCTCTACCCTGGAAAAAAAATACCCACAATTTCTGCCAAGGAAAGTGCTCTGATACCACTTGCAAGATACCAAATATAATAAATACGCAGAACAGAAACAAAATGCTATAAATGGAAGAATAACAGTAATATAACCAGCATAATCTCCACAATAACACAGAAATAATATGAGAACAACAACTAAAATAGCACTTTGATTCAGAAAGCAATGTTCACAGGCCTCTTTGAGGGGGCAACCTCCAGTCGAGCAGCGCTCTGTTACAACAATCTCCAAGCTGGGGTTTTCATACCCTCAACCCTTATTTATACTAAATATGTCTATTAAGAGAAGCATCTAGAGGAAGATCCTTCTAGAAGCGAAAGCTTCTATTAGGTCTTCTTACATCCTCCTTATTCTATTTTATTGAAAGGCCTTATTAATATTGACCTTTATTACAACCGAATACATTGATCTACCTATGTGCGGGTTAGGACCTTAACAGGTAATAATCACAGAAAGTGTAGAAAACATGCTCTGTAAATCGGGAGAAATCACACAAAAAAGGGGTATCTTCTCAGTGGAAAAGGTGGGTGACTTCGCAGTCCAGTGGCAGGTAAATTTGCCTTCAAGCCTGTTAATTTGCAGAGGGAAAAGATCAATATCTAACACCATAGAGAATCGTTGGCAATGGCTCACAGTCGCAGAGTTTAAACAGAAGAGAGGTGTTGAGTTTTATTATCAAATTATCGGTTCCAAGCAACAAAAATATGAGTATTACCCACCCAAACGTTGTTGAGTTTACCTCAAAACAAATTGCACCTTAAAAAAAAATAAAGGTTGAGTGAACAGTAGTGGTTATTGCAGTCATTAGAAAAGTAACAAAATCGCAGCATAAGTCAAGGAACAATATCAAAATTACCATCAACACAATAAAACACAGAGGTAAGGTATCAAGCAGAGCCCAAGAAAATGCAGGGATTAATCGCAGAAGACAATAAGCAGTTCGCTATCAAAATAAAAACCACCTCAGAGGTAAATAACGTAGCAAGGCGCAAGAGCATTAATCAGCCAAGAACAATCAAAAGGGGTAGACGGCATACAGGTTCGTCCTTTGCTCATCATCCTGGCACAGAAAAGCATGGCGTTGAGATCCATAGGTCTTTTAACACTAAGGCGACGACCGTAGATGAGGCTCCTGGTCGACTGCTCAGGCGAGGACTGGTGAGCTAGGGATGAAGGCTAATCAACCACGAAGGTCACAATAAACACAGCAAGGTGGTCAAGACATGTGGGAAAACAAAGGCCATGGGATTCAACAACCATCGAGCTAGGCTAAGGAGAGTTTCAGTCATCAATTTTTAAAAACATCTTTTTACCTTTCCATTAAATAAGTAGATCCAAGCATAAGTCCTAATATAATCTACCATACAAAATGAAGAGAGTGTATCATTGCCTAATCACCCGCTCTGAATGACGTCCCGCGCACTCCGTGCAACTCCCGCTCGTCGATCGTTGATACTTCGCCGGTACCTCCCATCCAATGCTAGGGGTACTCTTCTACCCCCTTAGCCCCCGAGCTACAAAGGGGCCACACACTCACTATCCAGAGAATTCGACTAGCTCCCAGCTCGCCTCGCAAGGTCGAGCTACTACTCCTTACCAAGATGGGTATCCCAACTCCCACAAGTTAAATCAATCAAGTAGATATTTCTGTAGCATAACATTACGCAAACAGAAGATGCCCCAACCTCCATCACCTCCCTTCATTATATAGAGTTTCGTGGTTCCTTACTTTCCAAAAATTCTCTTTTAGTTAAGTTTTTATAATTAATTTCCTAAAAATTCCTCCCCGTACAAGTGTCACCCATCCCCTTCCTTCCTCATAAATTAACTTCTTTAATAAATTAATTATCTTTATTTCCCTCACCCACCTAGAGTTACTCCTAGAATCACTCCTAGGTGTCCCCAAAATCTCTTACAGGTTTTAATAACTTTCCTTTTTATTAAATTGCTTGTTCAGTTTCAATTAGAAAGCTCTTAAATGGTGGATGCTTTACTAAGTTTGACCTTCCACTTTTCCCCTTAAGTTCCCCTTTTTCCCTTTTTATGGTTACCTCTTTTCCTAGTTTCCTAAAATTTTAGATTTTCCCTCTTTCCCTGTTTTAATTAGAACTCAAAAAGGCAGGTGTGGAATTTTAACCCTTTTTCCCTTTTATCATTTAATTAGTATATTTTAAATTATCAAGAAGATAAAACAATTAATTCCAACAGATTTTTTTTTATGAATAATTTAAATTTATTACTCCCTTCGTGTTACAAGATTTTACGAAGATCATAATTATTATTTAAGTTGTTTTTATTTTAATTATTATTATTATTAATTTTTTATTTTTTCTTTTTTGAAGGTAGACAAAATTTTACCACTAGCGTAATTTAGACTTAGACCTTAAATTTTGTACTGGGCGACATTTAATTAGGGAAATTGTTTTAAAAATTACTTAACCCGTTATTCATCCTAAGGCCATCTAGGTTCATTCCTCTATCACCAACAACGCGACGTGCCCTTCAGGATGCACTAGGTGCTCCAAGGGTGCCACTCGCCTCATCTGTTCCCTTGCGCGACAATCCCTTCAGGACGCACTATGTGCTCCAAGGGTGTCACTCACCTCTTGAATGACTTGGTAGACATCAAAAACCCCTAGAGTCAACACTCCGCTAGGTGAACTTGAGGGAGACTAAGGGCTTCTAAGGAATAATGCCCCCGCCTTATTGCGCGCCCCTTAGAATCATCATGAGCGACTGTCGCAGTCTGCCCTCATGGCATCGTGGGTCCTCTCGAACTAGGTAATCGTTAACCTACATTTCGATCCATGGCAGGAGTGTTAGTAGGCTATGGTAGGGTTGTTTTCCACACCTCTCCCTCAACATCTCTGGTAGTTGTGTGTGACCCCTTTACTCCACATGTGAGTTGGTCGGCAAGATATCGTCAGCCTGCATCATCAACAAATCATGTCAGAACATATCCATATCATATCATCTAATCAGATGCGCTAATATCATAGTAAAAACAATCAAACCCTAATGGTACACTCCCTGACTCGATCCGGAGTCCAAGGGGTTCCATCGATGCCTCTACATCCTCGAGGTCCAAAATCTTGCACCCTCAGTAAAACTGAGTCAATAGCACATGTCTATGTCAATGAAATAAAAATCATGTCATCAACCCATAACGCCTCATAATCAAAATCAAAAGTTTTAATAGCATAATAATCTGGATCACTTGCGAGCAAGTGTCCTCAAAAAATAAGTTTGCTTAATGCGTCGGAGTGGGATGTTACAAATGTATGGGAATTGGCTCTTTCGTGATCACAATCTCGTTAGATACCTACAAGGAACTCATTTCAATAACATGTGTAGGATCACTAACATAATGTCTCAAAATAGATAAGTGAAAAAAATCATGCATATGCCTCAAAGAATCAGGAAAGGCTAGTCGATAGGCCACGGGCCCCTTCCTTTCCACAATCTCAAAATTTCCCATGAACCTAGGAGAGAGAGTTTAGAACCCTTTCCAAACTTAATCGAACTCTTATGTGGTTTCACCCACAGGAAGACTTGATTTCCAACTTCATAACTACGATCGACACGATGCACATTGGCATAACTCTTATGTCAATCCTGCACTTCCTTGATCCTTTTTCTTATTGTTTTCATTTGATATTCCATTTTTTGGATCGCTTCAGGTCCCACCAGGACCCTATCCTCAATTTGATCCCAACTCAAACGAATTTAACATGATCGCTCGAAAGGAGCCATATTAATGGTGATTTGATAACTATTGTTATATGTGAATTCTACCAGTGGCAAGAATTCTTCCCAACTCTTATGTTGGTCCATCATGTACATACACAACATATCCTCTAAGATTTGGTTTGTTTTTTTGATCTTCCCGTCTGTTTCCGGGTGATACGTGGTACTAAAGTTAAGTTGGGTTCCCAAGGCCTCTTGGAAACTATTCCAAAATCATCCGGTAAACATCAATCCTCGATCGGATATAATCCTCTTAGGCACACCATGTAGCCTCACAATCTCGCTAATGAAAACTCTAGCTATTTCAGGTTCCTGATACATCGTACTCACATGAATAAAATGAGCAGTCTTTGTCAAAGTGTCGGCTACCTCAAAAATCGAGTCGTGTCTCCTTGTCATCAGTGGAAATCCAACAATGAAATCCATCAAAATGACCTCCCATTTCGATTCTGAAATTGTGTGTGGCTACAGTAATCCTATCGAATGTCTATGTTCAGCCTTCATTCATGCATCTTGCCACATAGTTGACTATGTATGCCTTCATTCATTTTTATAAGAATAAGGGTTTAAGGTCTTCCCTCATCTTTGTGACTTCTGGGTGAGCCATGTACACTGCTCTGTGAGCCTCGTTTAGGATCAAACTCCACAACTCATCATTGGGCGATACATAAATTCAAACTTTAAATCTCAATAATCCGTCATTTTTCATAGTAAATCCTTCAAATTTTGGTACCATCATTGTTTTTTTGTTTGATAAAATCCTTGACCTCTTCATACCAGTCATCGTCATGTTGTAAAGTGATAATATTTTCACGTAGATTTGTATGAAGAGGCATCATGGAAATGATGTGGGGTCTCTGACTCAATGCATCCGCCACTCTATTCAGTGTTCCTTTTATGTAAGTAATCTCGAAATCATACTCACGAAGCAATTCCGACCAACGCCGTTGTCACACATTCAAGTTTCTTTGCGTAAAGATGTGTTGTAGTCCACACTGGTCTGTTTTTAGTTCAAATTTTCGTCCAATAAGGTTGTGCCTCCAAACTATCAAGGAATAAACAATGGATAACAACTCCAAATTGTGCGTCACATAGTTCTCCTCATGCCTTCTCAACTTTCTTTAGATGTAAGCGATCACTCGATTGTCTTGCATCAAGACTCCGCCTAAGCCTTCCTTGGATGTGTTAGTGCATACCAAGAAGTTCGTGTCCATGTTAGGGACCTTTAGTATCGGTGTTGTTTTCAATAACTCCTTGAGCCTCCGAAATGATTCCGCGCATTTCTTGGTCCAAACAAACTTCTTGTTCTTCTTCTGCAATTCCGTAATTGAATTTTCTATCTTCGAAAAACCGTCGACGAACCATCGAAAGTATCCCACTAAACCCATGAAGCTATGCACTTCGGGGACATTCGTCGACGCAGACCACTCCATAATAGCCTAAACCTTTGTGTGATCCACAATGATACCTTCACCGAAGATGACATGCCCTAAGTAATGAATCTTTGATTGATAAACTAAGCATTTAGACAATTTCCCATACAATTTGTTCTCTTGCAAACACTATAGTACCAAGAACAAGTGTTTGTCATGCTCCTCCATCGTCCGAGAGTAAATCAAAATATATTCAATGAATACTTGGATGAACTTATCCATGTAGTCGCGTAACACCACGTTCATCAAACTCATAAATACCCCTGGGGCGTTTGTCAGTCCCAATGGTAAAAAGATAAACTCATAATGTCCAAACCTCTTCTTAAAGGCAGTCTTAGGGATGTCATCCTTCTTCATCCGTAACTGGTGACACCCTGATCTCAAGTCGATATTTCAAAACATCGTCACTCCCTTCATCTGATCAAACAAATCATCAATCCTTGGCAACAGATACTGATTCTTGATCGTTTCCTTGTTCAATTGAGGGTAGTCAATGTAGAGTCTCCATGACCCATCCTTCTTCTGTATGAAAATAACAGGCACACCCCACAGTGACACACTAGGACGTATAAGTCCCAGGTCCAACAACTCCTTCAGTTGCATTTTCAACTCCTATAGCTCTGGGGTCGACATCCGATAAGGCATTCTTTCTATCGGTTCAGTCCCTGGTTTTAGGTCTATGTTAAATTCTAACTCCCTCTTCAGTGGCATCCCAGGTAACTCCTAAAGGAAGACGTCCGCAAACTCTCTCACCACCGGAAGGTGTTCTAGACCTTCTGCTACTCCCTTATCGTTTAACACAAGGATCGCATAAATATTACATCCCATGTGCATGCTCTTCAATAGCTACAAGGAAGAGATAAACCTCAGGAAAAATCCCTTTTTTCAACCTACAATCATGTGTCTTTGTCCCTCATCATCGACCAAGCTCAATCATTTTGTCTTACAGTTGAGTATCATCTCATGCGATTCCAACCAGTCCATATCGATCACGATGTCATAGGATCCTAATATCGTGAAGTATAGGTTGGACCTAGTGACAAACTCTCCCAGGTTAAGGCTACAACCCGTAACCTTACCACGAACCTTCTGTTTGGCTCCTGAAGCCATTTCTACAAAGATAAACTCATCTTGTTCGACTATGTTTACCTTAATTCTTTTTAGCACTGCATCAGAAATGAAACTCTTGGTATCACCCAAACCTATCAAAATACTAAGGTTCTGGTAAGCGACGGTACCTGACATCTCAAGCATAGTCGACTGGTGCTATGCCTGGCAGTTATTCACCATTGCATGAATTTGATATGCCTTGCCCCAATCTCCCACAATAGTGGGTATGTCTGATCTAGATGATCTGGTTCTCTCCATTGAGAAGTCACACTAGTAATGTGGTTCCCCACATGTCCAACACCCTTTCTTTGATCCAATAATCCTAGTACCTGACGTAGAAGTTGACAGCCCACGGGCCTGGAACCCTGGTATGTTCTATTGAATAGGCATAAAATGTTGGTGTTGCGATCGACATTGTTGTTGGTGTTGTGGTCCTCAGTAAGCAGTTCGTTGATGAGGCACTGGTCATCGAGGTGTAGTGAAAGTGGATCCTCTCTAGAAGCCATGATATCATGTTGAATGTCTAGCTGGTGTCTGATGCTGCTGCGCACCAGATGACACTTGCCCTGCTAGTCTCACTGGATTCCTAGTCTGAACCCCGCTGATAAGATCCTCCTCTGCTATGAGGGCCTTCTAAACAACATCATGCAATTTTTGGGGCATCAGAATCCTAACCTTTGCACGAATGCTGACATTAAGTCCAAACATGAACCTGTTGACCTTAAGTTTCTCGGTATTCAGGTGCAGAGCATACCGAAGAAGTTTCATAAACCGGGCCTCGTACTTAGGAACCATATGGCCACCCTATTGTAAGGCGTTGAACTCCTTGAGCTGACGCTCAATGAATTCCTCCGATAGATACCTCTCCTAGAACCATTCCTCGAACAGTTCCCATGACATGTCTTCGACGACCATGTTCAATTGTGGTAGGAGTGTCTTCCACCATAGAAGAGCTCTCCCCTTCAGTTGAAATAAAGCTATGCGGAACCTCATGTTGGACCTGTATAGTTGCAAAGTGCAAAGCACATCGCCATATTCTCCAACCATGCCTTGGTGGATGCACCATCCGAGGCACCAAAGAACTCGACAAATTTTACCTTCTCGTTCGTGGTGAATGCTACCCATACTGACCAGAGTGCATGGTGGAACCTCAGGGGGTGTTTCCACCCTCGAATCATCTCTATCCAAATAGTTGATCAGTGCCTCAAACATCCACTTAAAGGACCTCATCATCCTAACCACCTCACCCACCGCTATATTTTCCTGCCCGACAACTTGTTCATCTCCCTGGGGGTTAGAAACCTCGGGCATGGATGCTACTGGAGGCATCACACCTCCTCCCCTAGCACCTCTTCATCTGCCTCCGCGACGTCCTCTAACCATGATTAGCTACACAAATACAAATCAGTTTAATTAGCAACATTACAATCAAATATCTAACCAACGGAAGACATAGTGATCCCAAGTCGCGGGTCGAACCGACTCTGATACCATATGTAATGACCCCCGTCATTATGACTACATGCGACGCAAAGAAACTGAATTTTTTTTTTTGTTTTAAGAAGGAAGGAAATCAACAACAACAATTAATTAACACAACTTGACGATGAACACAACTTATGCATTTAGGAAATAGAAAACAATGACTCAACATACTAGCACACAATGCAACTCGACGAAACATGCAATAATCAAAGGACATATAAAAATGACTACTCGCCCGACACAAGCAAGAAAATACCTAAAAGCTAAAGGAAAACATCAACAACCCAACACATTGGCTTCAACGACCAGTAACTAGTAACCTCTACGGCGTGCAAAACCAATCGCATTAAGGAGTTACAGAACCAAGTACCAACATCAATTACAACGAACAATACACCCACATCAGGAAGCACAAGACTCCATCCAGGTTGTCATTCGCATCTATCCATCAAGGTGCGTAATGATCCCCTCATCAGGAACCATGACGTCTCAAGGTGATAGGTGTGACAGTAACCATGGTCCAACATAACATATCTAGACCAATAACCCAAGAAAAATCCAACATGCTAGGAGATCAAATTAACTATCAGAAATACAATAAGACTATATCCAAGCCCCCAATCGACAAGTCAAAAATACACAAGTGACATCATTCAATAATTAAATTGTGCAACCAACTGAAGCATTCTTGTTTTCTTATGAGGCACTTTTTCAAGGAAGTCTCCCACACTGTAAAACAGAATAAATTGAATAATATCTAAAACTTCATGTGCATGGATATTCTATTTCAATTCTCTATATAATGGAATGTTATTTGAAATATAGCTTAATGATAGTGATATAAGGAATTAGTACTTACATTTTTTAAGCTAAATAATGTCTACCATCGTAAACAAGTAAATTAATATATTAAGAGCATGAATACAAGGGGTTTTCTTTTGGATTAACAAGGAACTTCCACATCATCTTATCTGTCAGTTAAAGTAGTTGTCCAGAAATCATTATGTTATATAAGAAAAATATGATAACTAACAATAATATGATAACTAACATCGCTATCTAACAACAATATGCTAACTAACAATATGCTATCAACAATAAAATCATTGTCTAATCAATAGATAAAATCATTGTCTAGTAAAATCGCTATCTAATAAATTGTCGTCTAATAAAATCGATGTCTAATCATTGTCTATCAATATGCTATCAATCAATAAAATTGTGGTCCACAGTAATTCATGATTTGAATGATGAATCGATGTGTAACACGGATATATTGCTATCTATTAATAATGGTTGTCTAGCATTTATTATTATTAAATTCGCAGTCACACACAACCATCTATATGACACACAATGATTATTAAATTTGTTGCCAACGGTAATCAATATTGTTGTTCAAATTCAATTGAATCGCAGTGGTAAAGGCTTGGTGAATTCGCTGTGTCAAAACTGGGTAATTCGCCCAGAATTTGTGGTGTAAAAAGGTTGTTCAATATGCCAAAATCGCGGTGTAAAAGATGGGTAATAACTCCAAGAAAAATGTGGTGTAATTGTTGTGTAATATGCCTAGAAATTCATTGTGGGATGAATGTGTAATATTCCAAGAATTCATGGTGCGAATACTATGTAATACACTCAGAACTTCATGGTGGGAATACTATGTAATACGCCAAGAATTCATGGTGCGAATATTGTGTAATACACCCAAACATTTGTGGTGGGAATACTATGTAATATGCCAAGAAAAATGATTTTCCCCCTTTCACCAGGAGCCAAGGAATCGAAGATTAATCCTTCAGAGATTAATCATTCAATACAAATATGTACATGTGTACCGTAGCCAAATGTGAAAGCTCCAAAGTCATTGTCCCACGTGCGCTCCATCTAGATCTCACTTGCTGACCGATGTGACCTCACTGGTACCTCCCAGCCAACGCTAGGGGTACTCTTCTTTCCCCTGAGCCCCATGATCCGCAAAGGAGCCACGTATAAAATAACAGAGAATGCTAGCACACAACTCACCTCGCAAGTTTGAGCTACCACTCATTACCAAAGTTGGGTATCCCAACTCCCACAAGGGAAAGTTCAGTCAAGATACAATTTCAGAAACCTAACATTACGCAAAAAGATGTCCCCATACTCCTCCTCCACCATCTCTTTTATTGAGTTTTCAATTAATTAGTTTCCCGAGTTCTGATTAAATTCCTTTTTCATTTAATTAATTTCGAGAAACCTCCCCCATACACATGTTGCTCGATCCCTAGTTGCACCGGAAAATCAATTTTATTAATAAATTAAATACTCATTTTTCCCTCACCCACCAAGAGTATTCCTAAAAATGCTCCTCGGTGTTCCAATATTCCCTTACAATTCTTAAATGAATTATGACTTACTAAATTACTAGTTGAGTTCATAAATAGAAAGTTCCAAAGGCTAGATTCCTTACTAAGTTAGACATTCAACTTTTTCTTTAAGTTTCCCACTTTTTTAAGTTTCAGTTTTTCTTTAAGTTTCCTTTTCCTTTAAGTTTCCCCTTTTTATATCTAAGTTCATAATTAGTAGTTTAGATAAACAACCATTTACTCTTTTTATGAATTTAATCCTCCATTATAATTTTTTTTTTCTTTAATAATTAAAGTTTGAATTTCTCTTATTAGTTATAAAAGAACCTTTAGTGAATTGAATTTTATAAAAAGAATCTTATTGAATTAAAATTTTGTGAAAGAACCTTAGTGAATTAAAATTTTATACCAAGAACCTTAGGGAATTAAAATTTCCACTTTAATCTAGTTATACGTCTAATTAGTTGTTGTTGTTTTTGTTCTAAGGTTCTACTCAGACCTAGGTTTTTAATTCACTAGGCTTGGCAATAGTTCTTAAGGGAAAAATTAGTCATTAAACTTTATTTATCAAGTCATTCATTTTAAGACCGACTAGGTTTATTCACTTACCAGTTAAAATATTGACGTGCCCTTCAGGATGCACTATGTGATCCAAGGGTGCCACTCACCTCTTTCTGTTTTCCTTGCGTGGCGTGCCCTTCAAGACATACTATGTGCTCCAAGGGTTCCACTCGCCTCTTGACTGAATTTGATAGACGTCAAACCCCTGGAGTCAATACTCTGCCAGGTGATCTTTTGAGAGACTAAGGGCCTCTAAGGAATGACTCCCTTGGCTTATTGCGCACCCCTTAGAATCATCATTAGTGACTGTCACAGTCTGCCCTCACGGCATCGTGGGTATTCTTGAACTAGGCAATTGTTAACCTATAGTTCGAGCCATGGCGGGAGTTCTAGTAGGTTGTGTAAGGGATGCTACCATACCTCTCCCTCAAAGTCTCTAGTTGTCATATGTGACCCCTCTACTCCAAATGTGAGTTTGGTCGACAAGCTATCGCCAGTCTGCATCCATCAACGAATCATGTCAACAAGAATAATCAATCATCGTAATATCTAATAATATGTACATATGTCACATCAACAACATTAAAACCCAACAATCCACTCATTGACTCGATCTAGATTCCAAGGGGTTCCATCAATGCCTCTGCATCCTCAATGTCCAAAGTCTTGCACACTCAGGAGAACCAAGTCAATAGCACATGTCTATGTAAATGTAACAAAATAACATATCTTCAAATCCATAATATCTCATAATCATAATCAAAATGACCAATAGTATAATAACCCAGATCACTTGCATGCATGTGTCCTCAAAGAATAAGTTTGCTCAGTGCACGCAAGAGCGGGATGTTACATGTTCAAATTTCTTGAAAATCAATGCATGCAAAAAAATTGACTCAACTGCGTACTTATTGTTATTACTAGTTTCCCAAGAGTTTAATATATGGGTATGCTCATCCAAATCTTCTTCCACTGCATCATTAGAAGGCCATGTTGTTTCTTTTTGTTGTAAAGAAATATCTATGCATTTAGTTGTGTCCATACGTCTATGAGGTAAAGTTTGATCCCAACAATTCATTTTTTCATGAATTTTTTTCTTTGAATCATCATTGAGCTGATCAAACGCAACAACTAGCTACGAAAATGAGTTTCAATGACTTTATTCAATAATAATAAATTTATATTCTTAAAAAAACACACAATTACAAATGTCAATAAACACTTATAGAGGAAATATTTTCTTCATTGACAAATCGTTTATATGCCTACTTCCGTGCATGACACAACCTTGCATCTACATCATATTGAATTTTTTCATTCTGTCTTTTAACCTTACTTGGTGATTTCATAGCACGTTTAACATTTTCATCTCTTACTCGACCTCTTTGGTGTGGGGGAATTAGAGGGAGATTGTGTTTGATCACACGATTGTGATTAAGGCCAGACAGTTTTGATCTGGTCAAGATATTGACACAATCACCAACCAAACAATAAAATACTTGTTTGGTGGCTTTTATAACTACATCCCATTCATGTCTATTTTCGGCCATTTTCTCAATTCCCTATAAATGAATATGTAAACAACAATGATGTTAGAATGACTATAAAAACACCTGTAAATAAGAAGCAATTATTTTGTATGCATATCTATTCTATAAATGAGATCTACACTTATGTGTGATAATAAAGGCATTTCTACATGAAACATAGGTTGTGATGTCTCCTCTATGCCTTATAATGATGTCCATGTTAATACAAATATTCTGAGTTACAAACAACCACCACATCATCTCATAAATTAGTCATAATAAGGAAAAACAAAAAAAAAGATCAAAATATTGAGAGAAACATTGATGTTGCATCATCTAAAACAACTAGCAATTTCAGACACATTTTCTAGTTATTTAATTAAGTTATTAAATTCCTCTTGTTTTGAAACTATGGATATTTAATGATCTAAATGGAGGGAAAATTCAAAAAAGGAGAATCACTTTAATGGAGGGTGCATCAGTTTTGAAGGAAGTCGCACTAAGTACCATCACTTCTACAAAGAGGGACACATGCACATTCCTTTATCAAGTCGCACAAATCTCCAAGACATCCCAACAACAAGTTAAAAAAAAGAGAGAACTGGAGGAGAGGCTCATTGAATGAAACAAGGCACGGGTCCTTCACAAAATCCCATTCAACAATCTAAACGTTAGTAGAAGAGAGGTGCACACCAGTTCCTTTGGTGTGCAACGATATAAAACAATCACATACAGAAGAAAGACAAGATTCAGAAAAAGTTTCATAAATTGAATTAGAGAAAGATGTCCCATTTAATCATTCAGGGAGACTCATTACAACGATAATTTCCTCTTTTATTTTTCTGCAATTCTCTGCACATTCAAACTGGAAAAAGAAATTTCCCGCAACAATTACTGACACAATCTAAATCACAATTATTTTAGACATTGCCTTTCTTAATTAGACTGGTGAATTATTTATTACAATTAAGTGACTGACTGACACTGACATAGATCAACAGACTAGCATATAATTAATTATGTTTATCGCCTTGCTTGTTATAGACTACTAATCATCTTATGTTAGTTGTCTAAGGAAGGTTGACATCCTTCCTGTTGGTCCAATTCCTCCCTGTTTAGATCCAGAAGCATCCTTTCTTCCACCACCAACTGAGGGAACTTTTCATTGTATTGTCTCAATTGTCATCCACTTGGCCTACATTGTAATTTAGCACTATTTATCAACCAGATATGAAGCAGTATTTTGCTTGGAATGATTCAGTGTTAATTGCAAAGCATCTGCAACTGAAGTGTGTTGTTGTGATAAGTTATGAATGCCACTATGGTCAACTTGTTGTTCTCGTTTTTTTTGTGTTTCTCTTGATGGAGTCAAAATGAGAGGTATCACTATGGGCGCCAGAGACTGAAAGCCAAGATAGACCTCAAAAGGTGAGAAGCTAGTTGAAGAGTGTGTGGCCCTTTTGTAAGGCTGCCACTTTTGCAAATCTTGCATCATGAGGTATAATTATTTAGCGTATTGGTGATAATTGAATTTTGTTGTGGATAAGGTCTCGGAGTGGTAAGTCACTGGGTCACCTCCTTGTTTACACATCGCTCCAATAGAAAACTGAGAGGTAATCATGGGTAAGGGTAGCGATATTGAATTGTGGCTTGGGTGAGGGTGCAGTAAGAAGTAACTAGGGGACGTTTGATGGTGTCTTTGGTAACCTATTGAGATTATGGAGAATAGGGTAATGATGGTTCTTGAATGAGCTCGATGGATTGGGAAAGGGCACGAGAAGGTGGGAGACTGAGAGACATTGGAAAATTCTAGGAGGAGAGGGAGTACGTCGGGAGGTGTTAGATTCATGAGATTCTCGGGCTGAACATGGCGGGCCAAACATAGAGAAATGTCTCTATGGTGAATTGCATGGTTAGTTTCTTCTTTTCTAGGACCTGACGGGGGGGAAGTATGAGGTGTTTAATTAAGCACATATGTGTGTCCTTCATGTTGAAGATTGTACTAATGGGATTTGGCATGGTACACAACTTGTCGGTCTTGTTGGTATGGGAGACCCAGCAAGAGGTCAACATAGTATAAAGGTGATACATCGCAGAACATGGTGTCTTGGAAGGGGCCAATGGAAAAATTTACTACGCAACACTGAGAGATAGTGATGCAGGATCCTCTCGTTCAAACCCAACCAAGTTGATAGGGATGTGGGTGGGGTCTGGTGGGAAGTTATAGAAGTTATAATAGGTATTCGAAGACTAGGTTACCTTGGATTCCATTGTCGAGAATGAGATTTGTGAGTTTATGTTTAATTTGGAAGTTATGAGTAAAGAGTGGAACGTTAGTACGACCTGGTTCGAGCCTAGTCATGAGAATGAGGGATGGTTCAGCTTTGGTGGGGTTGGTGAGAGAGATGATTTATGGTTGTTTAGGAAAATCAGTGGATGTGACCTCTGCAACCAAGGTTTGATGGGGGAGAATAATTTTTATGGCTAGACAGTCAGCAGAGTTGTGTGATTTGGTCTTGTGAAAAGTACACCAAACCGTCGTTGTAGGCGTCGACGAGGAAGAAGGGTAAGGTTGAGACTGAGAAAGATGTGGGCTGGAAGACTCTGTTCGATTTGGAGGATATCGGGTTTGATGGGATACCTTACATTCTACAGCCAAAGCCTGTAAGAATGCATTTTCCAAAGAGGAACTATAAAAAATATCTATCTCCCGCCAGAGAGGTAACAAGAGACCAAAATTAAACTTAATTATTAACACCTTGTCTGGTTCGCTAAGATGTAGTTGGTTGCACAACTTGCAAAAGACAATGATGTATCCTTGAACTGAAGCAATTACTGACACAAGCTGACTCACAATTAATTTAGACATAACCTTGCTTACTTATACTAGCGAATGATTTATTACAATTAAGTGATTGGCTGACACTGACATAGTTCAACAAACTAGCATAGAATTAATTCTTTTTATTGCCTTGCTTGCTACAAACTATTGATCCTCTTCTGTTAGTTGTCTAAGGAAGTTCGACGTCCTTCCTGTTGGTCCATTTAATTAACTTTAAGGAGTAGTTATAAATACTTTAATTACTTTTACCTATTTAAGCCTCTCAGTAATCCCAACCATTGGATTTACATTTTCACATATTGTGATTAATAGAAAGAAAAAAAAATATTACAAACAACCAAGTATGTCAACAA
>JASDQU010735534.1:25783-42466 GCA_032191745.1 Picea mariana | reverse complement strand
CCACAAGTCCTTCATGAAAACCCACCCTGCACACTTAACACCAGGTGTGAGCCTTTGTATCCATGCGACCACCACTGGGCCTTAGCATAAGCGCTTTCTCACAACTCATGAGTTTGTGGGTCGAAGACCCTTGACTCCTCTTTCTCCAAATGTCGATACCCGAGAATTCGATACGGGTATGGATCCTCCTTTTTAGCGCCTCTACAAATGACCACCGACTAGGGCCTAACTCTAGCACCCCTTGCAACTCACAACTTCGTGAGTTGGAGTGTTGAGCCTTCGTGCTCCTCCTCTATGAATCCCCGATACGTGATAATTCAACGATGGGTTGACTCTTTCCTAGGCGACGAGTGTCCACTACCTGTCACCCACTTCCATCTTTTATGTGCGCTCTATGTTTGCGCCACTTGTCAACCACGTGGTCCCCACATGACGTATGTGCCACGTGTTCACACGAACCCTCGGCGCTCGACACTTCGTGACTTTAGTGATCAAGGTGCAACTCCTTCACCCTCTGAAACCCTAATACACGATGTAGCGAGACACCAAATCTCATGACTCTCCTTCCTCCTCGATCAACATTTCAGGTCAAACCGCAATTTCGTGACTCGGGGGTTTGTAGCGCAAAGGTCTCCGCCTCCCAGCTCATGATACCTGAATTCACCAAAATGACCCAACGGCTTACATAAATCATGATCAACAGTTCACATTGATCTTGGATCCTAAGGTGATGGGTTCATCCACCTCTAACCACCTTTCAACTCTGCAAGATCCAATGAATCTTGCAACTTCGGCACTTCATTCATGAAGGCCTCTGCCGTTCGTTTCATCTACTCTCCTGCGTGACCTCCTCCTATTGTTTAGACGTAGATTCAACAGTCCAGATCTTTCCCCCTGGTGCCAATCCAATGACAATTGTAGCTCCCTCCTGATCTTGCACTTCTTCCTTTCCCCTAGAATATTTTTGATGCTTGAAGGACTCGGCCTTCGATGATTCTCTTCCGAGCCCAGTTCCCTTGGGTCTCATCTACGTTATAGAAACGCTTCCCCTCTTGAGCTTGTCAACTCAGAAACCTCAAAATTTTTTCTCTGTGTGCGTTCTTCTTGCACTTTCTCTTCTGATCTTATGGACTTAGAACAAGTCCACTCTTGCACACTCCTTGTGCTGCTAAGATTTCAAAAAACTCAGATTCAAGGTTGTTTCTTGGAAAGAAATGCCTCACGCCCTGCTGGAGTCCTTCTACTCGATGCACACCTTGCAGAGTCTACAAGGTATTCAGCAACCCTGTGAGTGTCTTCACTGTGACACTTCCCTTACCTCAGAACTCGAAAGAGAGTTCTTCTCAGTGCACTCCTTACACTCACTCAATGCCCTCTTGGCAGAGCTTCTACAGAATCTTCAATGACTCTGTTTTTTCACTGAACTCTAAATAGAGTTCATTCTATGCACCCTGTGCATCCACTCAATGCCCTCTTGGCAAAGTCTCACAGAATTCTTAGAAATTATGTCTTCCCTGTTCTCTCCTCTGCACAATTCTTCCTTCTGTGCACCCTCCTGGCACGTCTTTGTCTAAATTCTGCAGAATTCAGAAGTGCACTCTATGCACTGGTTTTCAGAGACCAAAGTACTTCGTCATGCACTCTTGCATGAAACCACAAAGAACCCATACCTAGAATCAAAGAACCCAACAGACAACAATTTATGTCTGTAACCTGCAAATGCATACAAACATACATCTACAACATTTCGTCAACACATAGAGACATTCACTCATGAACTCACAAACACGTGAACAACAACATGCAGGAAAAACTGTTATGTTTGTGTTAATATGAAATGCCTCTTTACAATGTAATCTTGGACTGCAACAAAGTCACGGCTTCCTCTCTTCTCCCTATTCTCTCTATCCTTCTCTCTCCAAACTAACTCCTAGATACAAAGGATCTTTTTACAAAAGGGGGCTCCTCGAGATCTTCCCTCCTTCCTCACCAACTCTCATTAAATTACATTCAATTACATTGAATGGGCCATCTAATCCGAATTGGATCTAGATCTCAACCTTACAACCATTTAAGGAAACCTTTGACTAAAGCCTTCGCACATGCATGGCTTTTGTCTCTTCGGCCTTACAACATTTAATACAATTTCAAAAATTGAAATTTGAAAGTGAGAGGGTTGCGCCTCTCCTCTCCACTGAACGTGTGTTGGTTGGTTGGTGCTTGATGACATGGAGTGATGTTGCTGCATCATACTCCTCAACTGCAAAAATCATGAGCTCCTGCTCAAGAGCTTCCCTGCATCGTTGTTGAAATCCACCTGGATCCCAAACAGTTCTCTGGAGCTATCCATCTACTCCACTGCTTCGTTGTTGCTACTGCATCTATTGCCTTGCTACTATGGCAGGTTTTCCTCTGCTCAGCTTCCCTTTGTTGATTGCTTTTGCTGATTTGATCATCATCCTTCTGATCTCCTCAATTATCTCGTCCAGCCGATCTTGTGGCTGGCTCTCTTTATGCAGTTTCCTCAGCTGCACTTCTTTGTCCTTATTAGTGGGCAGATCAACTATATCCACCATCCTATATTCTTCCTCTGTGGCCTCAACTTGCCACCCTACTACAAAATTCAGCTCTACAGTCTTATCTTCTTGACTGACCTATTGTTCAGTCACCTTCTCTGGCAGACTTGCTTCTTCCATTTCGCCTTGTGCTTGTTGAATTCCAGCTTCCTCCAGCTGCTCCTCGGACTGGAATTCTCCTTCATCTTCTGTTGCATGCCTCGACATTGCAGTTATCATTAGTTCATCTCCCTGGCTGAAAATTCTGAGCGATTCCTCAGAATGCTTCTCTGTTATCATCTGCATGACTGTCTCCTCGTGGCAGTCATCTACTGGCTCTGGATGGTTCAACCAATCCTCCATCATTTCTAACTCCTTATCCCAAGGAGTGAGCATCTTACCTTCATTCTCTTCTTCTGCTGTCAGCTTCAGTGTTGCAAGTGTCTTTGTTTCAACTACCTGGCTAAAATCTTTTAGCCATTCTTCTGAACGGTCATCTTCTTCTCCTTATGCTGGGGTATCTCCTGATGTCTTCCCCAATTCTTTTTTTGTGACAGTTTTTGTTGGCTATCCTTCTGTTGTTGTTGCATTGGCAACACACACGTTGGCCTCAACTGGGCTATATGGAAGGAATAACTTTATCCCTCCAATCAATAGAATTCTCTTCTAATCTTCCTTCTCTGTCAGCTCCTCTTGTTGATCCAAGCTCATCCCTAAGTTCACGAGACTTTCAGGCAGTCTGATCTTCTCTCCTTTGCCCACCTGGAAATATGGGATTTCCTCTCTGCCCTCTTGGCAGTCTATGAGATCCTCCACTGATCTCATCTCATTGCCCTCCTGGCAATTTGAACTTTCAGCACTACCCTCCTGGCAGTATACAATACCTTCACTTGATCTCTTTCTATTTCCCACCTGGTAATTTGAAAGTTCGTCTCTACCCACCTGGCAGTCTATGAGATCCTCTATTAATCTCATACTATTGCCCACCTGGAAATATGAATTTCCAATGTTGTCCTCCTGACAATCTATGAGATCCTCCAATGGTCTCATTTCATTGCCCACCTGGCAATTGGAAAATTCATCTCTGCTCTCCTGGCAGTTCATGATATCTTCCAGTGATCTCTTCTCCTAATCATCACTAAGATTTCTCCCAGTCTCTAGTTCATATATATGAACCATCTCCTCTTCATCTCTGAGGCTTCCAACATACCTCAGCCACCCTCTCAATAGCCTATGTTGCCTTCTGGCAAACAATTTCTTGACTAGCCACTTTTCTTTTCTCTTCATGGGCCATTCATACACCCAATGTGTCTTTGCGTTCTGTTGCACCCGAAGTGCAAGCTCCTCCATTCTCGCTCTTATCTCAGCGAGTTCTTTTTCGATTTCTGCTTTACTCATCTGTTGGTGGTCTCCTCTTCCACCACACTCATGGCCTTTAGTAGCCATCTTCCTATTCCTATCTGCCCTCCTGGAAACTTGTTGTTGTCACTCGGCAACTGAGAGCACTTCCAGCATCTCCTATGGTCCACCTGACTGTACCATTTGACTGTTGTGCACCTGCGAACAATAACCACATAGCTTCAGCACTCTGTCTTCCTTTTCCTCTAGCTCCCTCTGCCTGCAATATATAGACAAAAAAAATATCTGATACCACTCTGATAGGAACACCCCCGACCCTCGGGCCGAGATCTGCTTAGGAACGTTCTTCCTTCACCTCGAGCCGAATCGGCTCCCTCGAATCCCTATTGGAACCTCGCGAATCCTATCCACAGGTCCTTCATGAAAACTCACCCTGCACACTTAACACCAGGTGCGACCCTTCGTATCCATGCAACCACAATCGGGCCTTAGCGTAAGCGCTTTCTCGCAACTCGTGAGTTCGTGGGTCGAAGACCCTTGACTCCTCTTTCTCCAAACACCTATACTCAAGAATGCAATTTGGGTATGGCTCCTCCTTGTTAGCGCCTCTACAAAGGCCCATCGGCTAGGGCCTAACTCTAGCACCCCTCGCAACTCGTAACTTTGTGAGTTGGAGTGTTGAGCCTTTGTTCTCCTCCTCTGCGAATCCTCGATACGCGATAAGTCAACAATGGGTTGACTCTTTCCCAGGCGACGAGTGTCCACCACCTGTCACCCGCTTCCATATTTTTTGTGCACTCTATGTTTGTGCCACCTGTCAACCACACGATCCCCACCTGACGTACATTCCATGTATTTGCACGAACCCTCAGCGCTCGACACTTCGCGACTTCAGCGATCAAGGTGCAACTCCTTCACCCTCCAAAACCCTGATACACGATGTAGCGAGGCACCAAATCTCACGGCTCTCCTTCCTCCTCGATCAACGATTCAGGTTGAATCACAATTTCGTGACTCGGGGGTTTGTAGCGCAAAGGTCTCCGCCTCCCAGCTCACGATACCCGAATTCACGAAAATGACCCAACAAATTACATAAAGCATGATAAATGGTTCACGTTGAGCCTGGATCCTAAGGTTATGGGTTCATCCACCTCTAACCACCTTGTAACTCTACAATATCCAACGACTCTCACAACTTCGACACTTAATTCACGAAGGCTTCCACCGTCTGTTTCATCTACTCTCCTGTGTGACCTCCTCCTATTGTCTGGACGTAGATTCAACGGTCCAGATCTTTCCTCCCTGTCCTGATCCAACGACAGTTGTAGCTCCCTCCTGAGCTTGCGCTTCTTCCTTTCCCCTGGAATGTTTTTTACTCTTGAAGGACTTGGCCTTCGATGATTCTTTTGCAAGCCCAGTTCCCTTGGGTCTCGTCTACGTTATAGAAATTCTTCCCCTCCTAATCTTTTCAACTTAGAAACCTCAAAAGGTTTTCTCTGTGTGCGTTCTTCTTGCACTTATGGACTTAGAACAAGTCCACTATCGCACACTCCTTGTGCTGCTAAGATTTCGAAAAAATCAGATTCGAGGTCGTTTCTTGGAAAGAAATGCCTCACACCCTCCTAGTGTCCTTATGCTCGATGCACACCTTGCAGAGTCTTCAGGGTATTCAACAACCCTATGAGTGTCTTCTCTGTGACACTTCCCTTACCTCGGAACTCGAAAGATATTTCTTCTCGGTGCACTCCTCGCACTCTCTCAATTCCCTCCTGGAAGAGCTTCTACAGAATCTTCAATGACTTTGTCTTCTCACTGAACTCAAAATAGAGTTCCTTCTGTGCACCCTATGCATCCACTCAATGCCCTCTTGGCAAAGTCTCACAGAATTCTCAGAAATTATGTCTTCCATGTGCCCTCCACTGCATAGTTCTTCCTTCTGTGCACCCTCCTGGCACGTCTTTGTCCAAATTCCACAGAATTTAGAAGTGCACTCTATGCACTGGTTTTCAGAGACCGCAGTACTCCGTCATGCACTCTTTCATGAAACCACAAAGAACCCAGACCTGGAATCAAAGAACCCAACAGACAACAATTTATGTTTGTAACCTGCAAATGCGTACAAACATACATCTACAAAATATCATCAACACATAGAGACATTCACTCATGAACTCACAAACACATGAACAACAACATGCAGGAACAATTGCTCTGTTTCTATTAATATGAAATGCCTCTTTACAATGTAAGCTCGGACTGCAACAAAGTCATGGCTTCCTCTCTTCTCCCTATTCTCTCTATCCTTCTCTCTCTAAACTAACTCCTAGATACAAAGGATCTTTTTACAAACGGGGGCTCCTCGAGCTCTTCCCTCCATCCTCACCAACTCTCATTAAATTACATTCAATTACATTGAATGGGCCATCTAATCCAAATTCGATCTAGATCTCATCTTTACAACCATTTAAGGCAACCTTTAACTAAAGCCTGTGCACATGCATGTCTTTTGTCTCTTTGGCCTTACAACATTTAATACAATTTCAAAAATTGAAATTTGAAAGTGAGAGGGTTGTGCCTCTCCTCTCCATTGAATGTGTGATGGTTGGATGGCACTTGATGACGTGGAGTGATGCTCCTGCATCACTTCCACTACTCAACAATGTAAGCCCAGGTTACAGTAGGAAATTATCGGTATCCTCCTTGGCTCCAAATTCGTAGGGTCCCTGTATTTTCCTTGGCTCCAAAATCGCAGGGTCCTAACGTTGGATGAGCTTGATGGAATATTTATAGGGTCCTTTATAAGCACGTCGAATAATTCTACTTAGAAATATTGATGGTGGATGTCATATATGTGCCCATCGACTATTCTATTGGCATCTATACCTTCAATGCACCCTCCTCAGAGCTCCACTCATGTCCACCCTCGATACTACTACCTACAAGTAAGATCTCGACCACCAAAGAAGGATCAAGCCCGAGATCACGCCCAGTAGCTAAGGCAGGTTTTACTACTGCCTACAAGTAATATATCGGTTAGAAAAAAAGGATCACACCCAGTAGCTAAAGTAGGTTCTACTACTGCCTACAAGTAAGATCTCGGCCAGCAAAGAATTATCACACCCAATAGTTAATGCAAGTTCGAACAACCTTCTCAAAAAACTGGCGCCTTGAATGAAGTCAGTTGAGTTATGTTGAGATCCAACCTAGCATTGTGGGTAGGTGGGTAATTTAATTCGCGAATTATGCTACCTCCCGAGAAATCCAAACAAGATAGCCATCTACATCGGGAGTCCAAAAATCCCATATGACATGGCAGCATACGGCGACAACATACCATCCACCTCGAGAAATAAAAAAAACATGCATACCATATGCATCCATCGCCTAGTAAATCACATCAGTTGGTCATCCAGGTTTATGGATATCATTTCCATCATCTATGAGGCATCCATCCACTATAGAGTCTCTGCAGTAGGTTTCTTATTGATCGCCATGAGATTACATGTGAAATACCGAGTACCAAGTACAATCCGTCAATGTAACATGGAGCTACATAATAATTTTAATATTTTGTAATTATAATTTTTTTTCCTTACAAATTAATTTTAAACTCCAAAAAATTGACACATCAATCAAAAGTTAAAAAAAAATAATTATTTTTTAAATTTTTTCAAAATTTTATATAATATAAATATAATGAAGATTATAAAAATTTTATTAAAAATTTAAAATTTAAAAAAAAAAAAGATAATTAAAAATCACTTTGAGTGATAATCCATCATCATATAATCAGTCCATTTATTTATTGAAATTAAAAATTAAAAAAACTAATTAAAAACAAAAAAAACTTTGACTAATTGAAATCAATTAGCATATAGCCTACCTTTGTACAAGTATAATAATAAATATCTAGATTTCACTTAATTCATATATTATAACATAAATTAAAATAAATGTGTAACCAACAACTCAAAATTTAATTTAATTTTTAATTTATTATAGGATATATACATTAATAAATTAAAATAACTGTGTAATCAACAACTTAAATTTAATTTAATTCTTAATTTATTATAGGATATATATGATTGAAACATTTATTGAATAATAAATGTCTAAATATTAAAATGTATTTCACTTAGATGAATGGAAGAAAAAAATGTTTAACCACTAATTTTAATTTAACTCAATTATTCAGAAATATAGGAAATAGATGAATAAATGAGATTCAGAAATATAGGAAATAGATGAATAAATGAGACATTTGAAATAAAAGTTGTTCAAACTAAACATGAGTGAATGAGAAAATTGTTTGCTTAGCTATCACACATTAGAATCTCGATGGCTTGGTTACTTCCTATGTGGTCTTCATTTGAAAAGTATGTATAAGGGTTGCTACAAAATGTTTAGTGTTTGTTTATTATATGATACATGTTCAAGGAAAGGAAAGATAGAGATATTTTTATTTTCCAAATATTATTAATAAACTCTTTAGATCAACAAAAGATAAAATTGATTTAAACAAATTAAAAAGGTTTAAAATTTTTATATTTTATTTTCCAAATATTATTAATAAACTCTTTAGATCAACAAAAGATAAAATTGATTTAAACAAATTAAAAAGGTTTAAAATTTTTATTCTTATGGGTAAGTCTTATATTGATAAAACTCGATGCTCCACTTAAATAATTATAAATTAACATTAACATATATTCATATTCAATTTTCCATTCTTACTTAACATTTTTACAAAACCAAATATCTTATTTATTTAGAAGAGATTCAAGTTATACGAAAAATAAACATTTCCAAGAACATTGTGGAAGTGATAAAAGTTTGAAAGAATTGTAATTCTTTAGTAATAACCCAAAAATAAATAATACATAATTTTCCATCTTCCAAAGCCACAATAATAATTAAAAAATAAGTGTCTTGTTTTAATTAGATTTTAAGTTAGATTAAGTTAATAATAAATGATAAAAATAAGCTTAGCCTATGTTTTTCATTAACTTTTCAATATAGACAAAACTAATAATAATTAAAAAATAAGTGTCTTGTTTTAATTAGATTTTAAGTTAGATTAAGTTAATAATAAATGATAAAAATAAGCTTAGCCTATGTTTTTCATTAACTTTTCAATATAGACAAAACTAAAAGTATTCAGTGAACTAAACTTGCCATTTAACATTAACATTAAAATCCAATTCTATTTTAAAAATATTTTAACACCAACATTAAAATCCAATTCTATTTCAATTTTTAAAGATGCAAAATAGCCATTATTGATTCCTTTTTTCTCTTAGATTATACAAAAGTAATATATTATTCCAAGGTTTAAGTGTTTCATAATTTCTTTAAGTATTAGCTTTGCACTACATATCATTACTATATTAAAACATTTTCAAGAAAAATGTAAGCTACTTGGCTACTTATTTTACTTCTTTCTTTATATAACTAGATACAAACACTACTTATTTGAATTTTTTCAATATATAACCAATCAAATTTAATTATTAGTAAAAATAAATTTGTATATTAATTAATATACATAATAATCTTTTATTTTTAATTTTTTTTTTATTTTTTTTTTAAATTTTTTTTTAAATTTAAAAGTAAATTTGTATATTAATTAATATACATAATAATCTTTTATTTTTAATTTTTTTTTTTACTATTTTTTTTTAATTATTTTTGCATGTTTAAAAATTAAATGCAAATTTTAACAAGAAAAATTGACAATTAAACTACTTATACATACCTATTTTTCCTTTAATTAATTTTACATGTTTAAAAATTAAATATAAAATCTAACAAATAAAATTAACAACAAAACTAATTATACCTACTTTTTAAGAATATTTTAATATACTATACAAATTAAAAAGTCCAAAACAAAATTTAACTTAAGAATTGAAACTTGTTTAATATAATTCGAATAATTTATATAATTTATTATATTGATTATTTTAAGAAAACGTTATAAATAATAAGTAATTATTTTGTTAAGAAAATATTTAAATTCCATCAATCTAAATAAAAATTAATTTATTATAAATATCTAAGTCTAGAGAAAATGTAATGAACATTAAATTATATGATGATGATGATGATGATGATTAATGTCCACTAAGACCGAATTCGTCTATCGGACCTTAAGAGGGTAAGTGATTACTTGCAATTCTTTAGAATTTTGTTTATGTGTTGAAAAGCATTAAGAGAAGCTTTCCAAGATCACCATACATTTGTTGAGTTAAGAGGTTAAGAAGGTTGGTAGTGTGACAAATATTTTGAAAATGAGATATAATATGGGTATCGGCTGGACAATCTAAGAGAAATTGTTTTTCATCTTCAACCTTCTTAGTGTCACAAAGGTGACACACTCTTTCATCCCATGGCGTGTTTGGAATTGACCAATGCCCAGTTTCACTATGGAGCTTGTGAGAATTTGTTCTTATATTAGCAATGCTTATGTTTTTCTTTACACTTGGAAAAACAGACAAATAATTTTGATCTTCTAGATTAGGCTTGATTGCATCCTTATAATACCTTAATTTTCTTTTTTCCTCTAACTCTTTATCACACCACATTTTCCCCTTAAATTTTATTTGACATTTTTTTAATAGTGTCGTTATTTTGCAAAATGGTGTCTTCCAAGATTCCCTAATAGTTTAGCCAAGACCATGCATCTTTATTCCATCCTTGCTTGAGTCGATGGTGGTTATGACTCGATTTTGAAGAAATTTTAGGAAGCCTCTTGTCTTCCATGTTGTTTAACTTGTTCTTATACATTAGGTATCTAGTCATAGTAATGCTCACAATGGGGGAGAGGCTTGTTTCTAAAAGGAGGATGGGATAGGGCATATTTCCTCAAATTTTGATATTATAGGTTATAAAATTATTTTGTATTTGCTCTATCTTTCTCCAGGATTCACGAGAGATACTACAGCCCCAAACTTCACATCCATAAAGAATAACAGGTGTAACAAGAGTATCAAAGAGGAGCTTCTTCTTATCCCAACTCTAAAGATCAACTGATTTACAATTGTTTTCAAGCCTATAATAAGCTTTCCATCCCCCAATAATCATTTTCTCAATGCTATAATTCCAATTGAGCTTGTGGTGAATATCAATTCCAAGGTATTTGTATGAAGTCACTTCCTCCAAGTTGTTTTTTTCATATACGAAGGTATCATAAGGGATCTTATTGGATTTAATAATCATGACCTTAGTTTTATCAATATTAATAGTCATACCCATATTGGAGCAAAAAACCTTGAGGATTCTTAGTTGGTTTTCAAGATCATGAGGACTCCTTGCCATAAGAATGATATCATCGGCATAAAGAAGAATATTTATGACTATACCAGTGAGAGTAGGGCTGAGATAACCTGTTTTTTTCAAACAATCTTCTAATTTGTCAACATATATGCCAAAAAGGGTAGGGGACAAGGGACAACCTTGTTTAACTCTGATATTGCAGTAAATTTCTTTTGACCAGCCCTTAGCATTTTTAAACTTAGAAATAACGTTCTCATACATCCTTATTTCAGCATCCCTCAACGCGAGAGGAAATTTTATCTCTTCCAACCTATTCCAAAGGTTTTTCCTAGGAACCATGTCAAAAAAATTTCTAAAGTCAATAAAACAACAAAAAAAGATTGGTTTTAGTATTGCGGAACTCCTTTGCAATGATCCTAAAGGTAAAAATATGGTCCACAATTGAATGATATCTCTTAAACCTGGCACGTCCTTTAGCTCGTTTACCGTGACTTTCTAGCCAAAGGATAATCTTCTTTTCCAAAATAATTCCATAAAGCTTGGCTAAAATCAGGCTAATCATAATGGTTCTATAATTAGAGGGAATGTTTCTATCCCCATTTTTAAAAATAGGAACAATGAGGCTTTGCGTCTAGGGTTTAAGGAAGCCCTGCCTAATTGCTAAATTGAAGAGCTTGTATATATATTAATAATTATAGTTATAATGAATAATCAATTACGAGTTAAGAAAGATAATAGTAATATTATTGATTTAAGAAAGATAATAATAGTATTATTATAATATTTGTGATAAAAGGAAAAATGTTAAGAAATATAATAGTAATATTACTGATTTAAGAAAGATAATAATAGTATTATTATAGTATCTATGATAAAAGAAAAAAAATTAAGAAAGATAATAGTAGTCTCTCCCTCAAATTGGAGGGTAGAAAGCTACTTTAAATACAATAATAACAAGTGTTGTGTGGCAGCGTAGTCCCTATACGGCTGGGGTTGGCTTGTACTGGAAAAAATAGTACTTTATCTCAGTTTCCTTTTACTTATTATGTTTAGGAAGCAAGTATTGTTGTGCTTTTACTCTCTATTTACAACTATTGAAAGATTGTCACATCGACTATTTCCATTAAAGAATTGACTATGACTATTTCCATTAAAGAATTGAATATTGCAAATAAATAAATATCGCATGACATTTATTGAATTTGTTATAATTTCATCCAATACAACTTGTATTCTTTGTAAAAGGAACCATCAACAACCTTTGATCCAGGTACTAGTTTCATAATGGAGGTGTCAATGAAGTATTTGTATGAGGTGAGGTACTGGTGAATATACTTCTGACTCTACTCTGTTTATGTACGAGGTTTTGTTAATCAATAAGATTCTCTAGCTAGCTATAGCAATGGTTCTACATCTTTGCACCAGTCTATTTGGTAACTGGAAATAGGAAAATTAATTAGAACAACAAGTATATTGCTATTGTATGTGAGGAAGATTACACATGAAAGGAGAAGAATATAATAATTCTTTAAATGTTTGAAATAAATGCCCAAACTATTGGAACTTTAATAAAATAAATTCAAGTAAAAACAATATTACACAATATCCTCATTTAGTGCACATTGGTATTAAACCAATAAACTAAATAGTAGCATTTGGCATAATACCATCCATTTAACAATGATAAATTAAATATGCATTAGCAATAACAATTAAACTTACAATTGAACTAATTTTGATACGTGCACTAGCCTCTGCAGGAATAACACGAACAAAGCGGTAACTGTAATAAAAAAAATCCTTAATTACAACGAGTCGAGCTATATAAGTTTATTTTCCTTTATAAAATGTTTGTTTAAATACAATGAGCTTATATGATTTTTTTCCCTTTATAAAAGATGTAAAGGTAGAGTTGGGTTATAAAGCTTAATTGCCTCATTAGGACTTTGTCGATCAGTTTTTTTTAGAGATTCAGAGATAGTTTTGCAATCAGGTACATATGGCTGAAAGTGACTAGAAACTCCAAAGCACTGACTTGGAGATATAGAAACAGATGCATGATACATTGTGCCTAGTTGATCGATATTGATGGATTGTTGCTAATACAACCTTCTACTCTGCTCAGATGTTTGAAAGTGTAGATGAATTGGCATGCCCTATTTCAGAATAATCTTGAAAGTTAATCTTTGTTCGAACGCATATTACCTATGATTCCTGCTGACAACTTTGATTGCTTTGTTGTAGAAGAGAAGACAAATTTTGCAATAGTTTTGCAATCAGGTACAAATTGTGATGATTGTTTTTAATATTCAACTATGGTCTCGGGAAAACTATGATTATAGAAAATTGAATGAATCCAATTGCAAATAGAGACAATATAGACAAGGTCATAACCTGTTTTTCCTTTTATACATCCATTATATCACCGACTATTTGGTTTTTCTTAGAGGATCTCTATAAATATTGATGCTTAGAATGCTGCAAATATTGACGATTGTTTTGGATTGGCTAAAAGAAACACAATTTTAATACCTAAATAGTGGCACATTACCCCTTAATTGCGGCATATTACATTAGTAATGTTATTTTATTTATGTCGGCTTGGGTTCATTAGTTGTAATTGTACCTCCTAGTCTCCTATATATACCAAGTAGACCTTTTCATTTGGAATCATCTTGCATTTGGAAATTTATTTGGTGTATAAGGAGGTTTCCCCCTCTAAGAGGCTTATTATCTAAAATTCTCTCTTTTTCAAGGCTTTGAGTGCTTATTCTGAGGTTTTTCTATGCTATCTTGATATTTGGTTCTTAACATTTGGTATTAGATCTCAATATATTGGGGTTTCACTGCTACATATGAGACACCTTGGAATATTAGCTATAACCTTTTTTCTACGAAGTTTCAGAAGGAACCCCTTGGATGATATTTAGTAGATGGATCAAAGTACGTTGGGTTAAAATTTTGAGCTATGGAGGCCTTATACTTTCACAGATATAGCCTATGTAAGATAAGGTTCTGGAATCATCCTGAATTTAGTCATCACGACATTTTCACTATGACATTTTTCTGTAATGTTTAAGACCCTGAAATCCGAAGGATATTCATAGAAATTATGAAGGTATCTACGATAAAAATTTCATTATATGGGTCATCCTACTTTTGTAAATACACCCTGTTCAAGATAGGGTATCCGACTAGTCATAGTAACTAGTCTCAAACTGGTCTTCCGGGTAAAACAGTGATATATTCTTCAGTGAGTATCCAAATTAAGTGAGACCCATTGCATTGGACAGTGAACAGTTTGTAGTATTTCGGGTACAATTTTTAGAATCAAATATCATATATTTTGATCTTTTCATGCTTTACAAGTACGCTCTCCTGAAAGGGAAAACATTAGCAAGATGTGGGGAAGTTACCATAACTTCCACTTGGCACATCCAATTTTGATTAGACCCATGGCATTGCAGAGAAGAAATATCAGAGAACTACAAAAAATAAATTTGCATACCGAGAAGGGCCAAAATTTTGGAGATACAACAAAAGAAATATCATCTAGCAGAACCACCTCGAAATCAAGGTTTAAAAGTGATACTTGGCAAACATGCCACCAAAAAATGGAACTTCTACACCAAATAAGCCTCTACACAGTCCTACTTGGACTCTTGATGAAGGTGAAGAAATGATTAAGGACATAAATTATTTACAAAAGAATACAGTAATAAAAGATGAACTACAAGGGATGATGGATGGTTTAAAAAGGGAGATCATGGAATTATTGAAAAATAATGGAGAAACTCCAACTTTGGATTGAAGTCCAACCACTTTCCTAAGATTGATATGAGGAAGTTTTATGGCAAGGTCCCAATCACATGGATACTTCAGATGGAGAAATTATTTGATCTACATGATGTGCCACATACACAAAAGGTACGAATTGCTTATTTATATTTAGAACCCAATAAATTTTTGTGGTATTGAAGGATTTTTTCTCTCAAATCACTCATCACTTGGACAATTTTCATGAAAGAAATGATAGCACACTATGAGGATACAAGGAGAAATACCTTATTTAGCCAATTGATAAATCTCAAGAAAAATGTTTCAGTTGCAGAGCACCTTGAGAACTTCCAAAGATTGAATATAAAGGTAACAGATATTACAAATGAGCACATGATTGATGTATTCATAGGAAATTTAAAGGATGACATTCAACATGAGGTTCGCCTTTGGGAACCCAAATCATTGTAGAATGCATTCAGGGTGCAAAGAAATGTTGAAAGTAAAAATATGGCTATGGATACTAGAAGGACCACTCCTAACATCTATCGAGAGAATAATGTTCATTCTTATAAAACACCTCAACCTACAAGGTTGACACCTCAACAATTGGAGGAAAGAAAAGAAAAAGCTTTATGCTTTAATTGTGACAGCAAATACAGTAAGGGACATAAGTGTGGTGAAAATAAGTGATTATACATAGATTTTGAAGAGGAAGAAGAACAGGAAAAATAAAAAGAACCATCTCAAGATGAAAACACAGAAGCAATTTATTCTCAAAAGATGACTTCCACGATATCATGTAATGCATTGGCTAGAGTTAGCACTCCTCAAACCCTAAATATCAAAGGATATATCAAAAAGAAAAAGGTAATAGTCCTAGTTGATTATGTTAGTACTCATCATTTCATTCATTATAAATTAGCCAAAGCTTTCAATTGCTTTTCATATCTAGCGCCAGAGTTTCAAGTAATGATTGCAGATGGAGGAACTATAAATTGCTCAGGAAAATGCAATAATAACAATATTAATATGTGGGAATATGTAATGAATAGTCCAATGATTGTTATACCCATGGGTGGTGTTAATGTCGTACTAGGAATCCAATGGTTACAATCATTAGGAACAATGGATTTCAATTTTCAAGAACTTTTCATGAAATTTTCATTGGAAGGAAAATAAATTGAGTTAAGGGGTATCACAAGGAAACCCAGTAAGGTGATAAGCTCTAATGGCATGAAAAAATTATCGAAAAGGGGCATCAGGGTGTAATTGCACAACTATGATCACTATATGTTGAAACATCTAAGCCATCTATTCCCCTAGATGTCCAAGGGATCATTGATAATCCTTCCAAAGTATTTGAAGATATTCCCAAAGGCATTCCACCCACTCGAAATCATGATCATGCTATTCAACTAATTATTGGGAGTGTTCCTCCTAACATCAGGCCTTACATATACCCTTATTCTCAGAAGAGTGAAATTGAGCATATGGTTGAAGAAATGTTAGAGGCTGACATTATTGTACCTAGCCAAAGTTCTTACTCTGCATCGGTGGTAATGGTACTCAAGAAAGATGGCTCACAGCATATGTGTCCAGATTATAGAGAGCTCAACAAGATCACTATTAAAGATAATTTTCCCATTCCCGTCATTGATGAATTTTTAGATGAACTACATGGAGAAATCTATTTCACAAAGTTGGATCTTCG
>JASDQU010735534.1:5663-23993 GCA_032191745.1 Picea mariana | reverse complement strand
AGAACTTGAACAAGAAGAAAAAATCATATTGGATATTGAAGTTATCACTGACACAATAATTCGCTAGTTGAGGAATAGATCCATTTCAGAGTATCTCATTAAGTGGAGGAAACTACCTGTTGAGGATTCCACTTGGGAAGATGAGTATTTTATACAGAAGCATCCAAAATTAATCAAGTTTTGTGGAAAAAAAATTCCTGAACGAGAGGGGCATGTTAAGCCCTAAATAGTGGCACATTACCCCTTAATTGGGGCATATTACATTAGTAATGTTATTTTATTTATGCCAGCTTGGGTCCATTAGTTGTAATTGTACCTCCTAGTCTTCTATATATACCAAGGAGACCTTTTCATTTAGAATCATCTTGTATTTGGAAATTTGTGTGGTGTATAAGGAGTTTTCCCCCTCGAAGAGGATTATTATCTAAAATTATCTCTTTTTCAAGGCATTGAGTACTTATTCTGAGGTTTTTCTATGCTATCTTGATATTTGGTTCTTAACACACAACAAATTGGTAAGAGTAGTTTTTTCATTCAAACTATTAAACTAGCTTCATGAATGATATAAATTGATAAAATTAAAGTACTCACAAGCTAGAAATGAAAATACTTGTTGATTTTGCTCATGGGCCATAAGATGTTGTGGAGGAACAATAGCAGAAATGGACTGGAATTGTGAAAAATAAGGTTGAGGAACCTGGACAATAGATTGTTTTAAATTTTGTGGAATGGCTTGCTGATGCATGTTAAATTGATGCATCATTCTCATTGGATCAGAAGGTAGAATGAAACCATGCCAAAAACTGGAGATGGAGCAATAGGTAGTCCAGGAGCGTGTTGTTCTTATGCCCAAATGTCATGATAGGGTGATAACAATATTGATTATGTAACATGGCATGGCTTTCAAACTGAAGCACATTGTGCATGGAATAATTATGAAAAAGGTCAATGGTAACAGTTTCCTTTGCATTCAATCTCTATTTCATTATTGGTGCTAGCTTGTGAGCCAAATTGGAACTTGTGATGCAGAGGAAAATGTGAATAACATCTTGTAATAATCTTCTACTTTGTCATAGTTTCTACACATAAGTTGCAAAACTATATGCATATTTTGATTGGGTAGAACAGATAGAAACAGATCAGATTTTTTGGACTCTTGTCAATGCATGAGATGTCAACCTATAAATTCAATGGAAAGTTACAATCATTCTAGAAAGACAAGCTAAAAGAGAAGGAGGAGATAGAACAATATCGAAGAACTTGTTTGATGCAACTTTTTTATTTGGTTCAGCCGATATGCAGTATGACACTATCCTCATTTAATGTAAATTTTCTATGCATGCGAAAGTCGTGTAGCATGTAGACAGTATTTTCCTTTTTCTGTAGATATATTTCATATGGAAATTATGTCAAGCTAGGGAGAAAATATTGTAATACAATTTGTCTAATTGTACAATGCACAATTGTGTTGTTGAGGGTTCAGATAACAGTGTTGAGGAAATGTCTATGTATGTAACTGCATTTCTGACTGCGATGCAGAAAATCGATTGTCCCATCATCTATGAACACGGAGGTAGAAGCAGGAGAGTTACATTTGGCACATACATGATCAAAGGGGGTCGAATATGCATTCGTTGTTGCTAGTACACCCTCAATATGCGTACATGAGCATAGTAGTTAATATATCAAATAATATAATATATATGTGTACAAAAAAAATGTGCATGAAAATTGTTTAATGTAAATTTTATATGGATATTATGGATGGAATTGTATATGCATACGTACAATAGTGGTGGAGGTAGTTATTTTCTTGAGATCGTGTACTATGTATGTTCACAATTATGTTACAAATGTTGCTTGGGTTGTGCAAAAGATCCTTTCTTTCACATCTCTTTTCTTCGTTATATTTTTGAAGAGCATTATTGGAAATTGCCCTTTTTGCAATTGTTGTTCCATTGAGGAAACAAAATATGCATAGGTATCGAACAATTGTAACTACAACATGTAATCGTTTAATAGTTGTTTAAGATGACTAGCATATATCAACATGCAAAAGTAAAGGACAAAACTGGGTATGGAGAATGGTATCGTTGCCTTGTCATTGTCTGAATTTCCATCTTTTATATGGAGAATGTGTTGCGAGCCAACTTTTCTTGCTAGTGTGATAACTGGACCAATAGTTTTGATTGGGTAAATTTCTTTTCTCTTTGCAAATCGGGTGATCATTCTGTTTAGTATGAAGTGATATTTTGAGCAAACCGCAGGCACTTTTTCCACAAAATTTGTTTCATTAAGAGATATAATCCGATCACAATCACCATGGTCATATATTGTTTTTGGTAATATATTAAAATTTGTAATGGATATCCCATTACTAGGAAAGATATTTTCCGCATGTTTCTGGACAAATTGTGCAAGGATAGTCAATGTGATTTTCATCATGGCTTTGTTGTCTGTCATGTCAGCATGCACAATGCATCTAGTTTTGTTTTCCTTGTCTAAGTAGGTTGTGTACACGATCATTATGTCTCTGACAAACACTTGTCGAGTCTAGCAACTATTCAAGTCTTATATCGATGGTATACTGGGTGGTGTACCTCTAGGCCTGGTGACAGTTTTTGAACAGAAAAAGTAAAGTGAAGGACACTTTGTATCCCTATTTGTTTTTTTGTTTTTTTTGCATGGATGTACAAGTGGATGAAGAATTTGGATTAATCATGTTGGTTAGAGTTTTGTAACCATGCCTCTTAACCTGGGGAGCTTGCACTATGACAGGTGCCTCACTTGTACTCATTGATACTTCTTGTGAAATGAAAATCAAGTGTTGTTGATGACATCAACATATTTACTATGGAATAGATGAATAAATCACTGCAAATATTTGTTTCCTAAACATAGTAGGAGCGTAAATTATGAATCTTTACCTTTGGGCTTGTCATTCTGCTGACGTCTGCAACAATTGACTACTCATGCTTGTGTCATTTGTCCAACTTTTTCTGATGTAAACAGGTGTACATTGAATATGTAAAAAGAAACTTAATTTGCAATATTATATATTGCTTTCACATCATGGGGAAAGAAAATGTTGAGACACTATGGTAGATATGAGATATGTACATGATAACTGAACACTAGAACATATATGGAATTTAAAGTGACAACAACTAAGTGAGCATGTGCTTTGTATGTTGCTCATAATCGTTATGGATGTACGTTAAGCACATGCATTTTTTTTCTTTAGTATCACTATTGGTGTACCTTTTGGAAGACTATAATTCATCTTCCTCTGTTGTGACACATAAGACTTCATTCTCTTGTTCAATTAGTCTATTTATTTTAATGTAACAGTGCAGCAAATATAGTGGAAATGAAGATAAGTTGGTATGTAGGAATATATGTAGTAGCTATATATAATAAATGAGGTACAAAGTAGTAGAATAAATAATACATACAATAAATGAGACACAAAGCAATGGAGTAGAAAATAATTGTAGAAACATGCACCTTCATATGTATTCTTCTACATTGTTGGTTAATACTTCTTCCTCCTGTCCAGTTATTTTGTTTCTTTCAATGTAGAGGTGCAGAAAATATAATCAAAATGAAGGTAAGTTGGTATGTAGGAATATATGTAGACACACAATAAATGAGATAAAAATTAATGAACTAGAAAATAAGGATAGAAGCATGCACATTTGTATGTCTTCTTCTACATTTTTGGTTAAGGATTCTTCCTCTTGTCCATTTAATCTGTTTGTTTTAATGTGGGAATGCACGAAATACAATGGACATGAAGGTTAGTTGGTATGTAGGGAAAAAAAGGAATATGTACATACAACAAATGAGATTCAGAGGAATAGAGTAAAAGATAGAGTTAGAAGTATGTACCTTTTTTTTTCTTGATCCATGTTTGTGGTTATGTTGAGTTTTTTCTGTCCAAAATCTATTACAGACCAGAAAAAATTAAGAAACCCTTCATGGCAGAAGAAAATAAAACTAACAGAGCATAAGATTCTATTAATTTGTTGCTTGAGCAAGCTCTCAAGCGACAAAGTGACTAAATGATGGAGAATTTTCCCACATCCTTCAACGCCTGTCGATAAAAACATGCGCATCTTTATCGAGCAACCACTTTGGAGGAACCACTCCTTTCAAGGTACAAGTTAATTTTGATATTCCCATATTTGAAGGTTAGATAGATGTCGATGCCCTAGACAAATGTTTAAATTTGCTAGAAGGTTATTTCTCTATTCACAATTTTTCTAACATGGAAAATATCACCTTCGCACTCCTTACGAATCTCCCCCATGTCCAACATTGGTGGGAAACTTACTGGGAGAAAAGATTCATAGAGGAGTCTAGAATATTAGGGGCCAATCCCACTTGGGATTGTTTTGTGGATGCGGTCAAGGAACAAAATTACCCTGTTGGTAACTATGATGACTAGTACATGAGATGGACCACACTGCGGAAAGAGAGGGTCCAAACAATGTTGGAGTTCACAAATAGTTTCCATACCTTGCGCACCAAGCTGGGTATCAAAGACTCCGAGTGAAATCTGGTTATGAAATACTGCGAGGCTCTGCATAGGTATATATAATCTGAAATGAATTTCTTGGACATATCATGATTTGGATATGCCTATCGATATACTGTCAAAATCGAGCAAAAAATTAGGCACCGGAACAAACGAGAGTTTGGGTCTGCAAATCCGTAACAACCAAAGTATTGTAAAGACAACCCTAACAATCAGCGTCCAGAAAACCAATCCAATCCACAGGAAAAGAAGGGTAATGGAAAGACTAAGAAGGAAACTGGAAAGTGGTGTGATTTCCACAAAATCCCTTGGAAAAACACTGATGAATGTCACTCAAAACAATCATTAGTGGTGGAGATCAAAGAAAAGAAGTTGAACGTTGATTCATAATATTATTCTGAAAATAATGGCAGAAGACATATCATCGACACAGACCCAACTGCTATTGTCGCGACCGCAACAATTCAACCAGAAGAACCAACAGATCCTGAAAAGGGGGAGCGCATCTTCCATTCACATATGTGGTTGAAGGGTACCCCGCTACATTTATTGTTGATATCGGAATCCAAAAGAACCTCATCTCAGCAGAGGCCCTCAAATAGTTGGGATTGTCAACAAATCCACACCCACAACCATACAACATCGGGTGGCTTCGACAGGGACGATATCTTTGTGACAACCAACATTGTTGATTGTCATACGACATCCATCCCTTCAATGATGATGTATTATGTGATATTTCCCCACTGGATGTTTGTGATTTTCTTTTGGGCCAACCATATATGTGGAAGCACCATGTTAATTATGAGTCTTGACCCCATAGTATCATTGTTACTCTGGGGGGTCATCTCTACAGGATACCAGAGGTAGTTATGACTATTATCCCACCAAAAACGTGTTGCAAGGTAATCTATCATACTGCAAAATTTTTCCTCTTCACAATTTGTTCAAAATGTTAACAAAAGGACACTGCAACCACTGCAACCTTGGCCCAAGAAATTTCTATCCAACAGAAGCAGATTGCAGAAGAGAAAGAAGATATTGTTTCTTCACCTACAAGGGTGCCTACACACTGCCCAGTCAAGCCAAGATACAATAGGTTGGTTTAAAATATTTAACCCTACCAACAATAGTTCTGTGGCAGCCTTCAAACAAGCTAAGCAATGCAACTTCTCTAAAAAGGAAAACAACTCACCAAGATTCAGATTCAGAAAGCGCTTTCCCCTCTCCCCTTGGAAATCAATGCAATGGAGACCATTGCTTCCTAATGCAGGAGGATTTATCCACGAGAATCTCAGTGGCCACCCACCTATTCCAACCGGCTCAAAATAATGTTTTGACAACTTACTATTTTTAGCAGTTTTTCGGGTCCAAATTTTCGGGGCCATTTTGAGGGCCTAAGTGATTCTTTTTCAGGATCAGGCACCTCAATGATATAAAAAGGATCTTATAGAGCCCCCTAAATGAATCTCCTCATCAATATATTTTCAACAATCTATCGTATGCCCCAAATGAATATCGTATACCAAAGTTACGCCCCCAGGAAATTGATACACCAAACTACTCAAAAGGTCCACAAAACTGTTCACTTTTCATCTTCGAGGGTTAGGGTTTTGGATTTTATTTTTGTTAAAAATTCATTTGGAGCCTCATTTTAACAATATTCTTTTTTTGAATGAGCATAGCCATCACATCTCTTCTAATAGATAAGTTTCCACCATTCTAGCGAGTCTTTCACTCTGTAATTTTACAGTTCTGTACATTTCACTCATTAATAGAAATTGTGTATCTCTGTATATATGTGTCTCTTTTCCTCTTATTATATACATATGATATATCTCTATTATATTATTGTATCTCTTGCAATATCTCAATATATTTATTTATTATATCTACACTCTCATTCCATGCCGGAAATAATCCAGACCAGTTCTTCACCTAGTCTACAGACTTGGCATTTGCAGAGCCCATGATGCCATCGACATGAGGCCCAAAATTTTTTCTAAGATCATAATGCTACCGCAGTGTGCCAGGAATAATTTCGTAGAGCATCCTAGATTGATAATATATAAGATCTAATTGTTGGGATTTGAAGATGGACTCTTCCTCATATGTCACTATGGATGTAGAAACATCCTCGAAAGGTAAGGCAATAGGGATTTGAGATACCATTCCAACAGAAACTCTGGAGGAATGTAATATTTAATCAACTTCTTCCTTGTACGCCACTCCTGAATATGATCTGAGATGTGTGTGGCTTTATCTTGATGAAAATCCGACAAAAGTTCTATGCCGACATCATAACGAAGCGACAATTGAAAGTGGTTGAGAAAAACCAAGACCAACTCATTGAAAATTTGGTAAATTACCCCAGGTAACTTGTTGTAGCATTTCATGGAAACCTCTATAAGGGTGCATTGAAATAGTCTAAAGTGAAAAAAATCATCATTAAGGGAGTTAGACGAGCACCATAGGTGAAATATAGTCACATGATCACCTAGGTCCTCACCACTCTTACCATCAAACTTCAGAATGTCAAAGGAAAGTTTGGTAGGAATGGGGGCACATGACAAATCATGATGCACTGGGTTTTTCATCAATTTTGACAAGTATGGAAAATTTAACCTAGCTAGAAAAGGGAGTTGTAGTGGCGGTGTGTGGGACCATTCTCCCGGGAAAGACTAGTTTTGAGAGATCGCAGGCCAAGAAGGGTCCTGGTATACACCATGGCCTTTTCCAGTAGGGTGTTAATCTCCTCCCAACTGATTCATAAAATTTTGTAAGGGAATCATCACCAAAGAGGCTTCTTGTGAGGAGAAAGCGACATGATATGGATTACTCATGTGAGGATATATATTGCCCCCATATGAAGGAACTCTATATGGGGGGTTTCCCATAATATTAAATTGGCTCCCCCTTATGGATTACTAGAGGTTAGATGAAGGTTTTCCATAAGAAAATCGTTTGTAGGAACCAACATTGTGGAAGAAATATGGATAGATGGGATATAAGAAGTAAAAGGACCTCCCATTTGTTCACTCCACCCTTGAGAATTATAGCTAGGATTGGGTAAGGAGGAAGGAGGATTCCAACCTCCTACTATGGGAGTTTGTTGAGGTATATGACCCCCACCAAACGAGAGAGGATTATAAGGAGGTGTCATGGCCCCAGACCCAAAACTAAGATTTAAATTAGACATCAGAATGGAGGATAACAAGTGTGAATCCATGGCCCATATTTGGCATACCAAAAGAGAAAGGATTAGAGGCCTAAGGCATCGACTGAGTACCATAATTAGGCATACCATTCAGGAATACAAAAGGACTCATCCCCATGGACTAAGAAGAGACCATGGGCTGGGTAGCATCAAGTGAGGGAGTCTTTGGAATCCAAACAACCAATCATAAGGGAGTCGAGGGGACTCCACTAACCATAACAGAGGCTGGAGTCGAAGGGATTCCTGACACATTCATATCTAAATCAGTACTCTTGGTAGAATGATCATGAGCCTAAGCAGCAAAGACGTATACGTACCACATTTATTAACTCTACGCCTTTTATGAGGTGGCTTCGGTATCAGACCAAAATGTGGTACTTGATTCAAACAACAATGAGACCGATAGAGAGATTGGTCCTACTCCATGATGATTCAGAACTCACAATGTAAATCAAAATCCTAATGCCACCTAATAAAAAAAGACTACACTCCTAAATAAATCTAATGGCCAATTCACACAAACATGATATGATGGCTAAAGGGACCTCCCAAACTAAAGAAGGTATGGCTCTCCTAGGAGGGGATGATACTCCCGAACAATAGAGTGGAAGTAAGAGAATTAGTTAGAAGGACCCTTGTAGGATTCACAACATAGTCGATCAGATTCCTTTGGAGATAAAATCCTCCATAATTTATGTGTGTTGTTCGATCCCTATCTGACCCAGGGTACATGTAGAATAATCCCTACAAGCAACCTGTGTGGATACCTATTTCAAGCAACTATGGTCACCACGGTATAACCAATTCTCAGGTGAGAAGTCACAGGTCCAATCTAGCATATTAGAAGGGTATCAAATCCCAATGTCTCGAAAGCACCACCTATCACGTAGGTAAATGCACTAGCAAAACCCCCATATACAAATAGAACCCTAGAAATATCTTTGATGCTAGGAAGGTATTAGAGGTCTATATCTACAACCAACTTTGCATGACCTCATACTTAACTATGGTGTAAGCAGAGCCCGCCGAGGACACCAATTATAAAATGGTTTTCACCACTCCCTGGTCAGACACATACATTGAGTGTTATAGCCTTGGAGAAGTTTACTCACAAAATCATATTCCAAGGCCCTATATCCTAAACTTGTTTGTGTAATCTAAAAAATAAAATCGTTTCTAATCAATTTTAAATATTCATCATTGATTTTAGTGGATTCTTCTTACTGAATAGGTGTGATCATGAAACTAATGGTGTTATGACTCAACATATAAAAGAAAGAAATGTAAAAACAATGCTAAGTATTTTTCAAAGAACTTGTATGATTCTAAATGATGTGCATATGATGCAATTTCTTCAATTTTAACGAAGTGAAATCTTTCCTGACATGCTAGAACTAATGTAATGTAGTCAAAAGTGCAAATGCTCTAAATAAAATTAAAAAAAACAAATGTTTTTTGTATTTTCAATATAATGAAATGAAAATGCAAGGACTAAATAAACAACCTCTCAGGAATACCCTAGTTCAATCACAAGAAGACAAGCCAAGTGGTACACTAAGAAGCGACTACCCAAAACAAAATACAAGGACAACAAATGATAAAAATGACAAGAAATGAGTTCGCCCAAAAAATTCAACAAGGATGCAACTTCATATCACTATGTAGGCACTCAACAGATAGGATCGAGAACCAATAAATATCAGCAACCATCAAAACTCACCCAAGAAACACTAAACCTAGCAAAAAAGACTTAGAAAATAATGTATGTGACTATCCAGGGAACATAATCATATGTGCATTCCCTAAACACAGACAACACACATTTGTACGTGACTGTCAAGGGAAAACCCGTGTGTGCCAAGAAAGAAACTGACTGGGAAAGGGTTAGGCCAAGAAGCTCAGATACAAAGAAAAACAAAGGTTGTCAAGCAACATGTGACATAGAAACTCAGGAAAACAAAGAGAAATGAAGGAGAAAAATCACTAAATAACCCCGAAAGGGAGATCTCCCTAGTGGAGTCGTCAATTATGTTACGAGGAAAATCTCTCTATGGATTGGGGTAAACCACAATAGACGAAAGGATACCGAGAAATAAAATCTAATATCAAGTATGCTAGACAAATGGAAATACTAACAAAAAGGAAGTCTAGAAGCCTAGCTCATCCAGACGCCCGAAGAAGACCATTGTTGAGCTCACAATCCAATGCATGATACCTGCAAATTATCCTCAACATCCTAGATACACAAGCATATCGAAATTATATGAAACGTTAGCATGTAAAATAGCATAATCCATTAACATGTATAACAAATATTCCCATGGAAAGTAATAAGAATATTTGCAACATATATTTGGACGAGAAAATAGTATTTCTATTAATGTAATCAACAGAAGTACATAGGTGATAAAATTATGTAACGACACATATCGGAACGGAGAAACTAAGTCCCTCCATCTGGGTCTTCACCACTTCAATCCTCTACAAAGGCAAGCTCACAAGTAGTAGGAGTAATTGAGTTTATCCTTCTCAATATAGGAAGATCTTGGGGGATGAACACAAAAGAAGTTCAAACTTTCAAGAACAAAGAGATGTAAACTTAGTATGAAGTGAAATTTCTCCAGAGTGTCTTTGATATCAATCATGAATGAATTCAAGGCTTGTATAAGTTTCAATTTATAGCCTCCAAATGGACTTGAAGGTTCGGGTCGGAGCGATTCCAGTATATGGAAAGTCAAGGATCATGGATATCGTGACATGGCATGGAAACCCGGCATAGTTTTTAATTTTTTAGCACAAAAATTGATGTATGCGGACTGTATTAGAGAAGCATGCATATACATGAGTTGTCTAACTGTAGCCCGCATATATGTACAAAATTTTTAATTTTTGACTCTGGATGAGCCACAATAGGAAAATTGAGTCTACAGAAGGAAAGGGAAGGCCATCAAAGCAAGATGCATGGAGTGTGGAAAAAATTGCTATAACAAGAATTTTATAGTACAATGGAGGAAACGAGTGTCACAGGTAAGAAAACTAGTTCCTAAGAACAAGGAACATACATATGCTCAATGCAAGGAAGCGCATGCAGAATAAGGACACTAAGGGGGTGTTTCCTCCAGGGTTAAGGTGTCGAGTCGCAAAAGCATAAATTCCAAGGCTAGCAACTGGTAGGAATTCATAAGCAAATGGTTCCAAAATAGAAAATTGAAGCCGACATTAGGCATAAAAGTGTGAGCGGTCAATATGCAATGCAATTACAAATCAACAAAAATTTGGAAGCCCCCGGGTAATTTAGCCAGAAATAGATAGAGAGGAAGTTATGAGGCTTCAATGCAAAGACATGGTGGGACTATAGAAGGCTTCTAATCCTATAGGAAAACTGCAGCATAGGTGTCAAAAATTCCAGTGAGGTAATAAATAGGACACCAATAAAGATTTAATATCTACCATTCGTAAGCGACACCTTTAAAACAGCTTGAAGGTATGATGTCGAAAAAAAATGGAGTGGATACTATGGCAGATATGTGAGTGATACTGATAAATGCATTCCGCAGGAGGAATGGAACCTACTCTATATGCCAGTAAATAACACAATACATGTTGAAGAATCTGAAAAGTGCTAACATAAGTAGCATCATATGTTAGAGGGAGTTTCGTGGGTAATGGCCAGAAAAAGATTGAGAAGAATATATGTAGCTTCAACGCAAAGTCATGGTGGGCCTAAACATGACTCCCAAGCCTATGAAAGTATTTCATCATGGGTGCCAAACTGTGAACAAGGTTCTAACTATGGAACCCATGAACGATAGGCTCTACCACATGAATTACAACACTTCTAAACAACAAAGAAGGTTTTGTTTCGCAACTCAGTGGGGTCGATCCTAAGGCAAAATGAAACAAAAAATAGATAATGAAAAAATGCATAAGGGGGAAATCTAACCTACTTGCCAGTTTTAAGATCATTACCCGTAAAAAAGGATCGACATGGAATGAAAAGGTACCAAAGAAAATGTCTCCAAAGTCCTATATATAAGACCAAAAACACTTACCCGGAATTTAATAAGTCCAATATAGAAACCTCTCATAAAAACATGTGCTAAGGGATACGAAACTTGAAAAAAATGAAACCATAAAAGTACAATAGGTATAGAGGAGCACACAACTTTTTGTCTTACGCATAATAGTTCTCCAGATAGAGCCCATTGCTTGGGTCAGACCAAGGGTTTCTTTGGTAACAAACCTGCAAAGTTTCTAGTTCAAGAAGAGGCTGAAAATCCATAATCATAGCTTCAAGGATAGCCTCATTTGAAGGCAAATCAACATCCATGAAACCAAGGATCGAAAAATCACAAATACCAGGTTTCTAGGTATTACAAATAGTAAGATCAGACTTAAGAGGAAAAACACAGTCCCTCAGAACAAAAAAGTGAAGTGAAGGATCACATGCCCCCCTTGGATACACCACATGATTAATTGTTGAGACCTTATCGCGAGAAGTAAAAAATGACTGTAATACTCCTTATCATAAGAAATTGAACACCGAGGATAAGACACCACATAATTCACCTGTGGTGGGGAAGAGTTTACTCGAACACTAGGAACACACAAGGGGGGAAACTGAGTTGAAATTGAACTAGGATGGTGATTATAAAATGAAAGTTGATCAATAGTGACAATGCTTCTATTGTGAGGGAAATGCATCAAACAAAAGAGCATAGACACCACAACCTTCATAGAATAAACATAATCACGCCCATGAATCATATTAAAGTCTAAAGGGCCTGGCACCAGGGATGATTTTAAGCATGCAAATTTATTTTAAAATGTAGAAACCTTGGCGAATCTTAATAATCCTTCATATGCCAACTACAAATTTTTGGCGATATTTTTGTAAAAATATTCAAATTTCCTAGGATTTTATATAGTTTGTATAAAATTTTGGGGATTTTTAAGGTAAAATAATTTTATCCTATAGAATTTGGGTGAATCCGTTTTAGAATAGCAAATCATTTTTTGGGAATAACCATGGAAAATTATCCCATGTGCAAAATTTAGCCCCTAAAATCATCCCTACCTAGCACCACTGACAAATTGACTAGGATAATATTCCCACCTAAATTGATAGTAAACTAAGGAAGAATCCCCAGACATAATCACTAGGTTTTTTTACTAAAGCAAACAAATCACTGGTAGTTAACACAATCTTGGGAGAACCCAACGGTTTCCAGGATGAGGAGGATAAAATAATTGCATAGGATCCTTCATTTACAACATATCGACAAACAAATTTCAATATAGGATCAACTAGAACCGTTATTTGTAAAGGTGCATAAGAAGGAAGGTGACACTCTACAAGATCATTCCAATTAAAGGAAACCATCCTAGGACTTGGAGGGAGTGTGCTTGAAGACAATGGAAATCCCCCTTGTTCAGAAGGTATTGAACTAGAAATGTTAAAGACATAGTCAAAAGACACATCACTCCCGAAATAAGGGTGGGATCGACCGAAGATTGCATCTATGAGATGACTTCCTTAGACTTGTCACTCTTCAAGAGAAGAGTGGTATTGAACGAAAATTGCATTGGCGTGACCACTTCCTCAAACATTGGTTTAAAATATTGTTGGGAAACCAAAGGTGACTCGGAACTAGAAGGTCCATCAGACAAGGACCATATTCTTCGTACCACGACAATAGCATGGAATAAATGAGTAAGGTGATCTCCCTCACAAAGATTACAAGGGAACTTGGGATTACATCCTATACATCTAGGATTCTCAATTGTACCAATGCCCCCAACATGACTTGCAGTGTTAGCTTGTGGGTTTCTCCCAAAATGACTTGCAGTGGCTAGGCGTTGATCTCCAACATGACTTGTAGACGTTGGTGACGTTTTTCTAGTATGACCACCAGTGACTAGACTTGTGCTTCCAACATGACTCGCAGTGGTTGTTTTCTTTCCCCCAGTATGACTCGCAGGGGTTGGTGACCTATCTCCAACATGACTCACAAAGGTTGGTGAACTAATTATAGTATGACTCTTAGTGACTGGACTTGTGCTTCCATCATGACTTGCAATGGCTGGTTTCTTTCCCCCAACATAACTCGCAGAGGCTGGTGACAGGTCTCCAACGTGACTAACCAAACCGGTAGTCCTACATTCAACCCAAGAATGTTCAAAGTGGCCATCAAGGTGGTACCGATGTTTCCAAAGAAAGGAAAAGCACAAGAATCCCCTTGGGAAGGGGTTACTTGGTTGATATCCTCAAGACCTTTGGCCAAAACTTTCTTGTGCACAGGTTCGTCCCTTGAGGAATTGTTCATGTCCAAAACAGTATCATGCACTTACTCTGGAGAACCAGTGGTATAAAAACCCACGCCTTTTAAGAGGCGGCTCCATGATTTCAATAGAAAGATCATGGGTCCTTCCCGACCAGTGGAGATTTTGGTCAACCACCCTGAATCAATACCCAAAAAGTGGTGATACTAAAACAATCTAAGGCCAACTATACAAAGAAACACTCCACTGAAAATTCCTAAGAGAAACATCACAAGAAAACAACTTCTCCAAAACTTTATCCTAGGTGGATGAGGTACTGAGTCCAAAGAAATGAAAAAGTGGAAGGGGACTTTCCAGATGAAGGAACAAGTTGAATAAGTTCCGTGAACCAAGGAATGAAGGAGTCAGAAGTAGTTATCCTAACCTTCAATGGCTAGTCGTATCCGGTGCAAGTACCCAAGCTTCGTGGGGAACCCTCTAGTAGTATTAAAAAGTGTGATACGAAATCTTTCCCAGGTACCACGACAAACCCTCGTAGTCACCTCTAAGATCCCTAGGAAGAGCAGCTATGGTTACCAAATCGTAGTCGACGTCCCAGGGAATAGTCGACAAGTGAGATTGAACATGTGGGCAGGGTAACATATTCTAAAGCCTCTAAAGTGTCACCTCTCATAGAGGTAAGGGCACCGACGAAACCCCCAATAAACGATCTCTCCACTACACTTGATTAAGCTTTGGAGAGGAATATCCTTGGATCTCCCTTAAACCTCATGCTTATCTCTTGTGTGATATGAGTTTCCTAGCCACACTCATATGACAGTTGAATTTGAGACTCTCCCTAACTTATACTACTACATTTGTTTTTCTAGCCTCGAGAAATTAACTCTCCAACCTAAACCAATGCATTAACCCTAAACTTTTGTGTGAACCCTAGAAGTAAATTCTTGTACATTTTACGTTTAGTGTTCATTTTAGTGGTTATTTTTACTTAAAGGGTATGGAAATGCAAATGATGTTGTTTGAGACTGTTGCAAAATTGAAACTTGGGTGATGTTTTAATAGACCCAAAGAAATATAAACACTTTTAAGAACATTATGCACAATAAGGTTTCTTCACTGACAATTGAAGGTTCTAACAACGATTCAACTGAAAAAAAAACTCGTTTCTTTTATGTTTTTTTTAAATGAAAACAATGCAATTTATTGTATGTAAGATTTCAAATCACTTTGCAATGCAACCTAAAATACTTCTTTGAAGGTTATGCAAACAAAATGAAAAAACTTTGCACACATGATTTCTTTTCTTTTATGGAAGCCTATAACCAAAAATCAACAACTTGTCAAAGAAAAGTAAAATGCCTAAAGACTTGAGTGCTAACAAGCAATTTCTTTTCTTTATAATTTTACAGGCAAAGGAAACAAGAGAAGAAACTCTAGAAAACAAGCTATTTTTGTTTTTTTTTGTTAAAAAGAAATGAATATGCAACTGCAATGCAAATTTTATTTTCCTTTTTATAAACGAAGGGAAGAAGGTCAAAAAAAAGAAAGGAAAAAATTTCTAATCGGTGAAACAACATTTAATATGGAAACTAATCCCAGTCATACAACTAACCTTTCAACTGAACTTGGTAACCTTATAAACAAAATACCAAATGACCAAAAGCAAGATCTTTCAGATGATTTCAGATTTTTCTAAGACTTAACAAGGCAATTAAAAACAAACACAAACACAAGAGGTTCAACTTCTGCTAAAGAACCAATCTAGACCCTCCAAGACTCATAGAAATGATGAAAATTCAAAATTTTACACAGATAGATATACGTGGGTCATACAAATTCAAAGCATGGATATCCATGACTCATCCAAATCCAAAGCACAGATGAACCAGTAAATTTTGAAAAATTAAAAGAGCCAACGAGAAGGAGGCTTCTAGAAACCTTGGACAAAGTTTCTAGATGGCCAAAGCTTCAAAGAGAAAGTCTAGAAAAAAGGAAAATGTACATGAATAAAAAACAACACAAAACACCCTACCACTGACCCAAACTAGGATAATAGATCCCTAGTATGGTCGCCATTTATTTTATGGGACTTTTCCCCTATGACTTTGGGTCATATCACAACAAAGCATAACCATATACAAAATATATAAGTTACCCTCACATACACTTGCAATGAAATAACTACCTAAGTATAGAGGAGAAATAATGTCACACCTTGTATCTTATCGGTTGATGTTGTTTCTCGCTCTTGACCCTCAATCCACGCCTAATCTCTGCCTAAACTAATCTGCAAAAGATCAAGAAAATGTTGCAACAAGGTATTTATAGGATCGAATTATACATGAAATATATAAATAAATTCAAATATGTGAATCAAATTGACATACACAAGTAAATTGAACAATATCTCACAAGTATGGAGGGAAATATAACACTTTTATTAGAAACGACAGAAATGAGTGGTTACAACCTGACTCCAACCGTTGGCATTGCCTCGAAGCCAACTAATCAGGTTCCTCCAATGGTCCTTCAAGCATCAAATCAATAGGATTTCCCTTCCACATATGACTTAATAGGGATAGGAACACACCCTATAGTCACATAGGAGACAGAAAGGATTATTATAAAGCAAGTTCCAGAATCAAGGAGATGTTACTCATAGGATAGGGGAGATAGGAAAGCTTGCAAATTCAACATCATAACTTTGCACCTTGGTTGTCCCCCTCATCCATGCCTCGAAAGATGCCTTTATACCATCCTCAAGGCGTTGACAAAGTTGAATTTTGTTGTGTACGAGCTTAGGGGAGGTTAGGAACAAGCCCAACTGAAAATCCTGCCTGAAAATGTGGAATTATTTTATTTTTTCACATTTTTGAAAGGCATCCGCTAGTTGGACACTAGAAAAGCACGGGCATTCTTAGTTTGCACATTGATGTCCCACAGATGGAAACAAAATTATTGTATTTTAGATGAGTTTGATGCAAGAGGATGGTATTTGGATTTGCAAACTAGGGAAAATAACTAAGCCATCCCACAAATGCAATGGTGTGGCAAATTGTGGTATAACACTTTATTTCCCAATTTCTACCATCACACATATTCATAATTTAATTTATTTTTATTTTTTTGAATTTCAATGCAATGATGTGGCAAATTGTAGTATAACACTTTATTTCCCAATTTCTACCATCATACATATTCATAATTTTTTTTTTATTTTTTTTAAGTTTTACAATTTAAAGATGATGAAATTTTGAATATATATTAATATAAACCATAAAGGAAAAGTATTCATAAACTATGTTAAAAATTCAATAAATTTTAAGATGAATTTCACATTCAATAATTAACATTCAACCAATTCAATAGTTAATTTCAACTGTTCAATAATCCATTAAATCTATAATATATGCAATCATTTATACATACATAATATAACATTATCTCAATAATCCATTGAAATATGCAATCATTTATACATACATATTATAACATTATCTCAATAATCCATTGAATCTATAATATATGCAATCATTTATACATACATATTATAACATTATCCAAACTCATATAATATTGTTTCTAAAATATAAGTAGATAAAAGTAAAATATATTGATAGAACAATCATTTATACATATTATAATATTATCCAAATTCATTTATACATACAAATTATAACATTTCTAAATTCATATAGTATTGTTTCTAAAATACAAAGAGGTAAAAATAAAATATATTGATATAAACAATCATTTATACATACATATTATAATATTATCCTATCTCATATAGTATTGGTATTGTTTATAAGTAAAAGTAAAATATATTGATATAAACAATCATTTATACATACATATTATAACATTATCCTAACTCATATTAACTCATATAGTATTGGTTTTAAAAATAAGTAGGTAAAAGTTCTAAAATAGAGATAAGTAAAAATAAAATATATTGATATAAACAATTTTTTAAAAAGTACACATAAACTATGTGAAAGTTTTCATTCAATGATCCAATATAATCATTTAGTATAACAACATTATTCTAAATCACATAGTATTATCCTAAATCACATAGTATACAGCTTGAGTGGGCCTAATGGTTAAGAACGTGTGTTTTCTTTTAAGAGGTTACAGGTTCAAATCCAAAGGGGAGTAGGGTATGTAGGGTATGTATACCTTAAAGATAGATTATTATTATTATTATTATTATTATTATTACTTCACGGTACCTAGAATCGATGTTGGCCAAACTCACTCGGGCTCCTTGGAGGGTATACCTACGATT
>JASDQU010735533.1:157984-169130 GCA_032191745.1 Picea mariana | reverse complement strand
CCTTTCAGCCTAGTAACAGTTTGCGTCTGCGTTTTAACACCTTTGGCCACTGGAGGATTTTTTCGAGTATCATTTCCTAGAACATCAGTCTTTCCCTTGTGCCTTGAACTTGTATGTTTGCGATCCTCAGTCCTCCCTTGTAACGTAATATTCCTTTATTCTTTTTTCCAAATAAAAAAAAAGAACAAAAAAATCAAATATACCCCAAAAAGAGGATGGGAAAAGTATTTTCTTCGTTGGCAGCATTATGAGTCGCCCTTGGATAAAGCACATCTGTCCGTTTGATGCATCAGACTACGGGATGTAGTACGACCTTAGGAAGCTTTGCTCGTTACAGAGTTGTGTCCTCCACCATTTGGTTACTCTTCCAAACATATGGAGAGTTTGCGTTGCCTCCTGCTTCGTAGACTTATGATTAACATATATGCTGCCTGAGTCTTATCACTTGTCGTGCTATTGTCCAAGGGAAGTTTTTTACTTAGCCTGAGTCGGCCACTTTGCAATATGTCTCTTGTTCGCATACCCGACCATCCTGAACGTCCAATCAAGTCTTTGTTCGAAATCACTGAAGCCTTCAGTCTGATCATCAAGATTATCAATTTTGTCTATGCCCGACGAGCCGTCGAAGACCTCTGGGTAGTGCATTCGTACAATCATATTACACTCCTACCCGAGTTTTGAATATTTTGAAGTTGTTTCTCGAGCTCTGAAGTCCTCATCTCTAGCCATCAGACCTTATCAGCTTCTACGAAGATGGATACTTTGCATGTATATCTTTTGGATTTCGAGATGTAGCTCCGCTATGTACTGTTCGCGGCTACACTTTATATAGTTATATGACATGGATCTACAGTGTATCTGATTGGTAGCCATGCGTTCTTTTTTATCCCGAGCATGGGTATGCCCCCCTCGGTGAGACATTTGATATTTTTTGCAGACGGCACTTCCCAATTCCTGATTCCTGGGCTCACTCATTCAGCACATCAGTACAGATTGGTAAAGAATTGGTAATGTATTTCGGCCATCAGATGCTCTTCTGACCTCACACATTAGGGGGCATCTGTTATAACCCTAAATTGCACTACCCCTGCTTACTTGGCATCAGGCCTACTCATGCCTCTTCCTAGCCAAAGCCATGCTGAGTAATTCCTCAAAAAACCACTTAAAACAAGCAACCCGCGCCCTAACTTCTCACTGGGCGCGAGCATCCGCTTGCTGTCCTTATACTGCACGCGGGCATCCGCAGGCTAACCCAAAACAGCCTGCGAGTACCTAACAAAGCAAAAAATCAGGAAAGTTTCCGCCGGGACACGAGGCTTTTTGTCAGTTAACTGGAACTCCGAGCTATGCATGGCCGAGAGTTCGCCAAAAACCCTAGCTCCTTCTAGCCTATAAAAGGAGGGGTAGGGGTACTATTCAAAGGAGGAAAAATTATTGCAAAGAAACTCTGCCAAATTGCCAAGCCAGCTTTGTCCCAACCCTTTAGCCTTGCCTTAAGCTTTAGGAGAAACTCAAGGAACAGCAGTTGGAGGACAAAGAAGAAGAGGAAGATCCCAGGATCAGGATCGTGGAACGGTGACCGGCCTCAGAAATCATTGTAAGTTGGTTCATATTGAAGTTAATGAAAAAGACACTTTTCCCGTCCCGCATACATGAGTCTCATCTACGTCATTTGATTTGTGTTTTATCTCTAACCCTAGAATAGATCAGTAGCATGCATGCATAGTCTTGTCTTGATTGCAGGGAAGCTTTTGGAAGGAGCAGCAGCAGCAAGGGGATAAGAAGCTCAACGGAGGATCTACTTCAGCCGTCCGGAAAAGGGTTGGTTTATTCTTCTCTTGTATGCATGTGAAGAAAGGGGTTTCAGATTCGGGTAGAAGGTTAAAAGTTAAGTCTTGAGGGTCATGATCTGCGTATAAGCTTAGAGCCCTAGCTTATTAGTCCGTAGGGTAGAATACTCCACAACACTGAGTTAAATAGTCAACTAGTCTTCAGTTAACTGATTGAACATAGAGTAGTGGGGATTAGATAAGGGAATCAAAGGTAATGCACCAGTCTAGTGATGATCCCAAGGAAATTTCGCATTATCTGGTGATGATCCCAATGTTGCATGGTGACAAAACCAATGCAACATCTAAACTCAACTCAACTAGTCAAACTGAAGTGTCAAATGAAAGAGAATATTCTCCCCTAAAATATAGGAGACTGGATAATGACTAATTATGACTAATAAACAAAGAAAAACCTTAGGAAAAAAAAATCCTAGGTGTGTGTGAAGTAACTCCAACATTTCCTTGCAAGTGGTAGGTTGCAATTCTAGCTTTTACCTTTGAGGGGTAATCAAGTAGCTGAAAATATTTCTTCATTTCCAACAACCATTCCTTGACCTATTCTCCTTTCCTATGCTCACCATTGAAATTTGTGTTGGCACCCAAAGTTTTGGGTTCAGTTTTGCGCGCACGCACAAACAGAGTTGTGCGTGGTCCTTCCATAGTTTTGCGTGCACCTAAGGAAATGCACGAGGAATGACATAGAATGTGCAATAGATCAAGTTTTTTCATTTGTACACCAAGATTAAAGACTACCAAGTATGTTTCGAAGAAAAATAAGATGCCTGCTAGAATCAAGAAAGGAATCATCGGGAAATCTCCCCGAATGATTACTGCTAGCAACATACAAAGATGTGGGACAACTAGAGAACGAGTTGGATAGGAAGTTAAGATTTCCCTTGATGCATAAAGTCTATGTGGAGAGATGATATGCACCAAAAGAGTGTGAGGCAGTTTTATCAGACAAATGAGTGGAGCAGAATAGAAAGAGGTAGTGCTCCCCAGCAAAGAACGCTATAAAAGGAAGCTCTAACATAAAAAATAGAGCTAGTTGTTTTAGAGAGTTAGAGTTTTTGGATTTATCTTAGCTAGATATCTTGTGAGGATAGTGAGACATTGAGAACATTGAGCCTTTAGTATCAGGATCAATCTGATCCTGTTGTGTTGTTGTCAGGCTTTGGATTCAATTATGTGTCTATTATATGTATGAGTTTTGAGAAAGGGTGCATTGCAAAATATGTTGTAATTCTGAGGTTTTATATAGAAAATATATGAAGTTTTATGGCTGTCATATGCATCTGTCCTACACGATGTATATCTTTGATGTGATGGAATTCTTCTAGTAATAAAGATATGCCAACTTTGATCCATTCTGTATCTGTGATGTATGAGTTGAATATGTGTGTGTATTGTTTTAATTCTTATACCTAATAATTTATTAGACATGAGCTACATGGATGCCAATCATAGTGACTTTCTGTGTGTTTAAGCCTTCATCCCTGTCACAAGAACTTATGGTCTCCATGATCCTCTTTGCATCTTGGGTGAGACCTTCCTTGGCTTTGGACGAGGATTGATATGCTGGTTCTTTGGGGTTTTTTTAGACAACTCTAGACGAGCCATAGGTCTAAAAATCCCTAGCATTAAGAAGGACGATTCACACACAAGCATGGACTAAAAGCACCCAACAAATGGTTCCGTTGCAAAAATGAAAGAAGCAGTACATTGTTGGAAGATTGAGGTGGAAATTATTGATGACGAGGACCCCCATGACATCCATATCATACAGTCTGAAGGACAACGTGCACTAAAGGGAAAGGTGTTCGAGATGACAACACCAGACTATAATGACCCAATAAAAACCAATAAACACAATATTTCCATTGAAGAAGCACCCACGATGGTCATTATTAGAGATTATTGGGATAAGGAGATGGCCACTCAAGTTGTTGACCTACTTAAAGAGTACGAGGACACATTTCCTCACACATTTTATGAGATGAAGGGAATTGAAAGATCATTGGGAGCTATGAAGATCCAACTCAAACTTGATGCGAAACTAGTAAAGAGAAGACCCTATCGCCTAAATCCTAAGTACAAGGAAAATGTGCACAAATAACTAGACCGAATGTTGGATGATGGGATCATTGTCCCTGTGGAGGAATATAATTTGACGATCCCTATGGTCGTGCAACCTAATAATACTGGGGAAATTTGCATATGTGTCGATATAAGGAGCCAGAATGTAACCTTTATTCATGACTCTTTCCCGACACCCTTCACAGATGAGGTGCTGGAAAATGTTGGTGGTTGAGAAGCTTACTCATTCATGGATGGCTTCTAAGGATATCATCAAGTTCAGATCGTAGAGAAATATCAAGATACAAGCATCTTTGTGACCAAATGGGGGTCATTTTCATACGCAGTCATGCCTTTTGGCTTAAAAAATTCCCCTGCAGTGTTTTCTCGGATAGTGGTCGTCGCCTTCAAGGAATTTATCCACAAATTACTTGAGGTATACTTGGATGATTGGACTATGTTTAGTCTATTAACATAACACATGCAAGCTCTTTGACTAATGTTGTATTGATACCCCTGGCTACAAATCTCTTTGAATTTGAAGAAGTGCATATTTTGTACACCCTTTAGTATATTACTGGGCCACGTCATGTGCAAATATGACTTTCTAGTGGACCCAACTAACATTGCCTCCATATTGGATATGGTGTCCCCCACTTCAATTCAATAAATGGCCACAACATTAGGACATACAGGGTACTACCGACGTTTCATCCATAATTATTCTCAGAATGCGGCTCCATTGGAAAGGTAATTGCACAAGGATATTAAATATGAATGGACAACAAAATGCTAGCAAGCCTTTGATACCCTTAAAGAAAAACTGGTTGCTGTACCCATTTTGATTTGCCCTGATTGGTCGAAGCTCTTCCATGTCCACGTCGATGATTCATCCATTTCATTGGGTGTAGTTATAACACAACCAGGGGAGGGAAATATCGATCATTCGGTTTATTTTTCCAGCCAAAATTTTTCCAATGCCGAAAGGAATTATACTACAATTGAGCGCAACGGCTTGACCATAGTATATGCTTTGAAAAAATTATGCCACTACTTGCTGTGGTCCTCTTTCAAATTCTTCACTGATTATTCTTCCCTCAAGAATTTGGTCAACAAACCAGTGTTGGGTGGCCGAATCTCCCGGTGGTTGTTGTTGTTTCAATATTTTGACTTCAAATTTGTTGTTAAGACGGGCAAACACAATGTTGGACCAGATCATCTGCCGCGGATTCAGACCAGGGAAGTTGCTATGAACCTTGATGATGAACTCTCGTATGCATAGCTCTTCTGATTCAAATCCATACTTGATCAACTGGCCAAAATAGAAGAATTCATCATCACTGGCCACACTCCTACCAAATATACTCCTACACAATGTAGACAATTGGTGACTCGCAATGCTAATTATCAGTTGATTGCTAGACAATTGTATAAGTTGGGCGTAGGTGGAATCTTACATCACTGTGCTTTAGAACATGAATGAGACTCCCTCATATATGAGGCACATGAAGGTATTGTTGCAGGCCATAATGTTGGTATGGCTACCGCACACAAGGTCCTGCGCGCAGGGCTTTGGTGGCCCTCTCTCTTTGCAGACTCTAAAGACTACTACAAACGCTGCAACATATGTCAATGTGTGGGAAATCCATACCATAGAGACGAGCTCCTGATTTTCCCTGTGACTTTAATTGAGCCCTTAGAAAAATGGGAAATCGATTTTGTTTGTCCCATCAATCCTCCCACACATCACACGAGGGCGTGCTACATCATTACCACAACCAAATACCTCACCATATGGGCGGATGCATAACTAGTCAAATATTTTACAAAAGAAACAACAACACGCTTTATATTTGAGAATATCATCACCCAATTCAGATGTCCAAAGGTGCTAATGAGTGACTAGGGGTCACATTTTGTGAATGATACCATTCAACAACTTACCCAAGAATCCATGATCCATCATCAGAAGAGCACCCTTTATCACTCTAAAGACAATGGTATAGTGGAAGCTTTCAACAAATTTTTAGAACATACTCTAACAAATGTTTGCAATGTGCAGCATGATGACTGGGACAAGCGCATCCCTACAATATTATGGGATTATCGAACCACATGTAAAAGTATGACGAAGCGCATACCATTCTGTCTAGTCTATATAAAAGAAGTGGTCATGCCATTAGAATTTGTTTTTTTGAGCCTTTGAGTTGCTCTCGCCACACAAATGATCGATGATCAATCCATTCAGGACTGGTTAGACGAACTAATGGAACTAGAAGAAGATTGTTTGATGACCGGTTTCAGTCAAGTTGTTGAGAAAGAATGATAGAATACATGGCACGATCAGAATATCCACCAGAAAATTCTCTAGCATGGTTTTTTGGTATTATTATACGACAATAAATATTCACACTATCCAGGCAAGCTCCACATGCGATGGTTGGGTCCTTTCCAACTATTCTACATTAGTGAAGTAGGTGCTGCTGAACTCACAACCCTACAAAGTCAACCACTCAATGGACTCATTAATGGGAGTAGCTTGAAGGTTTATTATGGTATGCAGGGGGTCACATCCATTTAATTTTCTAGTTTAAGGTTTTGAAAAGAGGTAGAATAGATTTAGTATAGGGTGTACAATAGGTAACATCTATCATACTCGACATAAATTAACTTTTTTCTCAACACAACCTTCACATCATTCAAGAAGATGGACATGTGTGAGTGAAAATTTGAGTAGGTTTCTATATTTCCAAATCCAGCTGCCACTCTGAAATCTCTACAAGGTACAAGTCCAGTCTGACAATTCATGAGGGTCTATGAAGAGTCTCCTGGCGATTCAATGCATTGAAAGGGAAAAGCAATACAATTTGGGTAGTTCACCCATGCTACAAGCATGCAGTCCGTTCTTCCACCCCTCTCCCAGAGAAGCATCTTCAGTATGGCGGATCGGGTCTATTGATATCCCCAGGAGTGAAACTTCACCACCACTTTCTATTTGTTCACCAAGCTACCCCCCCATCAAACAATATTCCTTTCCTTCGCCCTATTCCCCACCCTATTCTCTCTATACATATCATCCCTTTGACGCTCTATATGGAGTATTTTTACATGTCCCTCACCTTTCTTTAGGCTTCCCCACTCCCCTGTCATGGAGCGACCTAGCAGAAGATCCATACATTACTATTTCCAGTTCGCCTGAGTAGTTTCAGTTTTGGCTCTTCCATGTTTATCCCAAATATCAAGATATTACCAATTGCTTAGCTGCGTTCCCTCCTTTTTCTTTCCCACCTAGTATCAACTCCACCCACCACAGTTCCCTGAACCTTGTCTCGTACTTGCACAAACAACCACCATGCATCATCCACTTTGCTGATAGGAAGTTCCCCCCTTCAATGTCTCACCAACATACCTACTTTTATCCATCGTCATGGGAACTCCCCCAACAACGATGAGGTTGGATGAATTCCATCCATCTAATTTCATTGCTACTCCCCCCCTTCTCACATATCACTAGGGACCCTCAAACCTCCAAAAGAAGAATGACCGAGGCTCCCTGCTCGGCTTGGTCCAAACAGAAAAAATAGAAAAACAAAGAATGGTGCTCTCTCTTGAGGAATTCTCATCTCTCTTCCATAGTTGGTGGTGGCTGGGGAAATTTAAACAACTCCCTCATTCACCTCCACAGACACCAGGGAAGGATCCAGACCAAGCAACTGGCCACAATCACAACTTTCTTAAAAGAAAGATTAGCAACTCTTACTCCACCTATCCACCTTCAAAACTTCAGCATTTGGCTCGAGGATGAACTAGATAATAGTGGCAGGGGCCTATTGGCACCCAAAATTTTGGGTTCAGGTTTTCCCACATGCACAAACAGAGTTGTGCGCGCTCATTCCATAGTTTTGCACGTGCCTAAATAAATGCGCAAGGAATGAAAAAGAGTGTACACTAGATTTATTTTTGTGAGTTGCACGCTAGGATTAAAGACTACCAAGTACGTGCCAGTCCAAGTTTTCTTAGTTGTGCTAGAAAACAAGAAGATGCCCTCCGAAATCAAGAAAGGAATTATTGAGAAATCTCCCAGAATAATTACTGCAAGCAACATATAAAGACGTGGGACGACCAAAGAACGAGATGGCCAGGAAATTAATATTTCCCTTGATGCATGGAGTCTATGTGGAGCACTCGAAAGCACTAGAAGCGTGTGAGGAATTTTTATCAAACAAATGAGTGGAGAAGAGCAAAAAGAGACAACGCTCCCCAACGAAGAAAGCTATAAAGGAAGCTCTAACATAAAAAACAGAGCTAGTTGTTTCATAGAGTTAGAGTTTTTGGAGTTAGATTATCTAGATAGCTGGTAAGGATAGTGTGACATTGAGAACATTGAACCTTTACTATTGAGCTCACTCTGAGCATGTTGTATTGTTGTAATGATTTGAATATATTTATGTGTCTATTATATGTCTAAGTTTTGGGTAAGGGCACATTGTGCAATATGTTTTAATTTTGAGGTTTTATATAACAAAGATATGAATTTCTATGGCTTTCATATGTATTTGTCCTACACGATGTATATCTATGATGTGATGGAATGCTTCCAGTAATAAAGATATGATAGTTACGATCCATTATGTCTCTATGATGCATGAGTTGAATATGTGTGTGTATTGTTTTAATTCTTAGGGGTAATATTTTATCAGACATGAGTTACATGAATGCCAATCATAGTGACTTTTCTTGTGTTTAAGCCTTCATCCCTGTCACAAGACCTTATTCTTTCTGTGATCCTCTCTATATATCGGTTGAGACATTTCTCGACCTTGGATGAGGATTGATATGTCACTGCTTCAGGGTTTTGTTGGGCAACTCTGGACGAACCCTGGGTGTAAAACTCTGTAGCATTAAGAAGGAGACTACGCATGCAAGAGTGGACTGAAAGCACCCAACAAGTTGATGGCTTGATCTTCCCGAGTTCACCTTGCAAGATATCTGCCTAAGGCCTTCTTCTTTGCCTCTAAACATGATACACACTTGGGCTGCTCCCTGGCCCTGAACTTGCATGTGTTCTTCTAGTGGATTTCCTTGGAGAATGATGATGCCTTCTCGTGCTTCTTGATTGTATATCATTCCTATGATCATCCCTTTTTCTTCAGGATCTAGATACTGTCACTTTTCTAGAACTATATTCTTGCTTGGTTCTAGAGTCTTTGTTGACTTGATTATGCAACATATTTAAACTTTAAAGTATCTCTTCCTGAGCCTTCATAATCCTTTCATTATCTTCTCTATAGCTTTATACTTATCTATTCATGCTTCTCATAGTTACATGCTCATGCCTATCTCTTCTCCCATTAGACTTTGTCTTAGCATTTCCCATGATAACATGAAGACCTTTGATCCCCTCCTCATGGATGTAAGATCCTTGAGAATATTCCATAACTCCAATACTCATATAAGAACCAAATTTTCTTTCCTGTAGCTCTAATTCCACAATAAATGTGCATGTAATAATTACTATTAGAACATGCATACACAAAACATTTCATCAATTAGCTTACATGTTATTATTTATCCCAATTTCTGAAGGAAATAAAGCATAAAATCAAAATATGATTCCTTATATGCATTCATCTTTGAAGCAACTTTCCAACAACTGTACTCATGCCTCAATCTAAGTTCTAAGCGAAACATTACAACGTTTACATGCTGCAATTTTCCACTTATTTACTTCTACAAAAATCTCTTTATTGCCTTTTAAGAAATTTTAATGCCCAATTCAAAATTATGGATTGATATATATCTTCTCCTCCTCAAGGCCTTTCAAACAACTATTCGTTTTCTCAAATATGAGCTCCGAGCTGAAAGTTATAATCTGGAGAAGTTTTGACAATTTTTCCCAATTTATCCATATATGCTACATGCGATTTCTTTCTCTTCCTGCACATTTTTACATACCCAAATTAAAAATATGGCTCCATTCATGTGTTCTATGGTTCATAATATTTCCATATACTACTCCTAAGCTCCAAATGGACTTCTGAGTAGGGAGTTATGCCCTCTGGAAGTAAATTTGTGCCAAAATTTTATCTTAAATGTTTTAGCTGTAACTTACTCATACGAGCTTTGTTTTGTGTCCGAAATAGCTCATTGGATAGATCTCTCCCAATTATTTTATTTGAGATGAAAATATAGAGTGTACCTTATTGATGGAAATGAATGGATGTCCTTATAACAAAATTTTCAAATCTTTCTAGGCTAAGACAAGATAGGCGGGATTATCACCCTATGTTTATAGCCTTACAAAAATATGAATTAGTCCTCAAGCAATATGTACTTGGGCCTAATGCTATTTTATGTGTTTGCTGTTTTGTCAAATAAAAATAAAAAGATGCTAATAACATAAATATTTATATCAGAGTAAATAAAATGATCAGAAGACAAATCTAAAATAATCATTACACATTAAGTAAAAAAGTGAGATCAAAACCAACAATGATTTTATTAATTCAATTAACTTGAATTACAACCAAAAACATTCTCTTCATACCCCTGTGTGTGTAAGAAACAAAGTAAGACTTAGACTTTAAATGTGGAATGTTACATCACACAAAGACTATTGTTGTCTTCGAAGTGAATACCAAGACTGATAAATATGGATAAACAAGCCACAAAATTGCCATTGTCTTGACTTTGCAAAAAAATTCTAATCATCACTGAAAATTAATTCAGAAGTCAAACAAGAATGAACAGACTATCAAAATAAGTGATTGACCTTTGAAAGCATGTCAATAATCTATGCTTCTCAGTCCTTCTTGTTTCCACCTTCAGTAAAATCTCGCTGTCAACAAGAAGATTTAGCTTTCAAGTAATTCAGAGGTGAATGGAAAATTAATGTAATCTCACTTTAGAGTAAGATCAAACCTTATTAGAGTTATGCCTCTCTATTATCTTATGCTTTGTCCCTCCATAAGTTCATATTTTATTCCTCAAAGGTAATTTTTATTAGTTCAACTACCTTTAGTTAGATAGTTAACTAACTTTAGTTAAGTGGGACAAATAATAAATAATTATAATAAAGTTTTTTTTTAAATAAATAATAACTAATAGGTAGGGACCCACCGAATCACTTTATTGTTTAATTTCAAAATATTCCCTTATACCTCCACATTTACAATATGCATACTGTCCATAAAGTAAATCCACATCAATGAACCCCAAATAAATAATAATTCCATAAA
>JASDQU010735533.1:138404-154683 GCA_032191745.1 Picea mariana | reverse complement strand
TAATGACTGGGATTGGGGCTCCCACAGACCATAAAGCAAATATGCATAAGAATGAAGTTCGTAGAAAGAAGAAAGTGGGTGACGGAAGACACAAGACCTGGTAAGAATAAAAAGGAAAATATCAGTCTTCGGTTAAACCTTTTTATTTAAAGAGGTGGAGTAACTGGATGAAGAGCTTGATAAAGACAGAAAGATGTGATCACTATGAACTTACTATGATGGTATCTCATGGTTTGTCACTTTCTCACTGATGTCCTTTTATGTCTTTCCTCAGTAGTTACAGGAACCGTCTCAACCGTCCTTTTCCCTTCATTGGTGAGCCTTCCGACAACCTTTTTGAACCACTCCTTGATGTAGCTCCTCATTGTCGCCACATTGATTTCATGCCAGATTTTTATATTGAATAGTTCACCTTCCAAGTCCCTTAGATCAATATAAATGTTCTGCAATGCTTCTTCAATATCTTGGTTTTTAATCGAATAATCAACTATCCATTTTTCCACGTCATCTTCACCATATTCAAGAATGCCATAGAATTTTTCAAATGACAACCCTTTAAATATCTCAACTTTTTCATCAAATGCTTGTTTGGTTAAGAACACCAAGTTGAGTATCAATTTCAGGTCTTGGACCTCATTGGTGTTGCCAACTAGATCTATCTCAGTTATCTTCTTGAATAATTCCTCTCTTCTAGTTATGGCCTCACTGCATGCTTGAACAATACCATTCAAGTTTTTTACCTTTTCCTTCCAGCATGCGTTCAGTTGTTTTATTCGGTTCAGAGAAGGGATATCCTCATCTCTTATTCTCAATTCTACCATATTAGTAACTTTAACACCAAATGGTACAACCGCATCAAGGTAGAAACCTTCCTCATTTTTCAAATCTGCTTGCGAATATTATTGAAAAGTGTGTTCTCTCGTTCCAAAAGAGACCATGATCTTTGACATCTCCCAAGCCTCTATTATTAATTCCATTATTTTCTTGATATTCTTTTCCACATAGCCTCAGCATGATGTGAGAAGGCTTTTCGATCCTTCTAAATTTTCCACATGTTTGGTAGGCTCGATCATTGCTAAAGGACTAGAAAGCATTGGAAGGGACATTAAAGGTTCCTCCAATTATTTGACTCACTCCTTTAACCTAACATTCTCTACTTCAAGGCCTCCAATAGAGTGTCCAAACCATCTCCAGTTGCTCGGTGTATCTGGAGAATTTGGGAAGGCCGCATGTTCCGTAGGTTAATCTTTGAACGAGATTTCCCCTTCTTATTCTTTACATCTATTTTCTCAATAATCAAATTTTTGGATTCGCTGTCAAAAACAATGCTCTGAAATGCAAAAGAATCTTCTTTGTTGAAGGTCTCGGTCCCAATTATTTCCATCTGAGGGTTCTGGCGAGTAGTGTTCTTTAGCTGGTTGTCGTTGGGGAACACTTTCTCGATATCAATTTTGAGTTCCATATCCTCGAGGGAGAGGTCATGGATATCACTTTCTCCTCGAATAAGAGGACATTGAATATATTTATTAGGGACTTTATCCTCGAATATGTACCCCAAATTTACCAAAATAATTTCTTTTTATTAGGGACATTAAATCTCTTTTCATCTTCAATATTTGTTTCAAACAATGCTTTAATATATGTAGAGTATTTTTTCCATTACTAATGATTTTCAATAGATTACTCTTATCTTTTTCTTGATACAATATAATAACATGTAGAATAACTTTATCTCTGAAATTACATTATGCTATACAACAATCACATTGCATAGCAATTGAGGAAATATTGATTATCCCATAGTCTACCCATGAACCTTAACGAATATCCATTATGATACACATTCACCTATTTTACTATGCGCTACCATATAAGTCTCATAGTTTACCTCATTCATGTTCAAAGGTATAAGTATAAATAACTTTGTCTATAAACTATTATAATCCCAATCTAATGTTACCATCAAATTTATACTAATATATTACACTATACACTATAGGGATTCTATGCAGAATTTGATCCATAGCATAAGTGTTTCTCTTGACATATAAATCGCAGAGATTATCTATGGGAGAACTTCCCTTATTAACATATATAAATATAACCCATTCATTGTAAAGTACTCGTGTTTAATACTTAGACTAATATTACAACATGGCTAGCAACATAGTTAATGGTTGTTATCGTTAGGAGGCTCCCAACAATACTAATCAAAAATCTTGAGTTCATTTAACAAGTCAGAACCGAAAAGGTTGAAACCCTTAACTAGAAGAGATGGACGTGACCATTGCACACAGTTGTATCCCTAACTATCTGTCATCACAACTCGACAATAAATTGGTAAGAAGGCTGATTAAAAGGGTGGTTAGTTCGGTAATTAAAACGCTAGATAAACCATTAAGAGGGGAATGTATCGTACTGTTCTGTTAGGAGACCATGCCCAATGAGAGCTCACCATAGCCCATTATTCACATGGAAATGTACTACGTATTTCCCATCAGTTGTTACTCTATATTTGCAATAGTTTTCGAGTCACTGCTGTATTGTTTCCTTTTGTCTCTAAACTTTTGCGAAAACCCCTACCTTACATTGTTTGCATCCAACGTTAACCTTGAAACGCTTTCTCTGTAAGTAAGACCGATGAATTGGAGTGGACCTCGGCCTGAGCAGAAAGAATGGAGGTGCACACCAGGTAGATTCATCCCAAAACAAGGTAAGCCATAACTCCCTTATGCTCTTTCCAATACCCTGTGACTCTTGAATATGTATTCAAATTTAGACACTATATCTATTTCCTCTCAACTCTTCTGGTTTGGATGTTCTTGGATATGGGTTAGGGTGTATCTTAGTTTTACTAGTGCCCTTCAAATCTTTATGGTTTTGTCCTAAATTATTTTTATTTCTCTGTGCAAAGTCTCATAGTTTTTACACCCAACGATAGGTACTTTACCACCATGAGAATTCATAGCAAGTCCTGGAACACTTATGTATTAGCATTCCAAAGTGAAAATACCTTTAAGCGTATGAACTGGTTTCCTAAACCCTAACAGATTCATGCTTGATGTATTTTTAGTTATCGTATTGTGTAATTGATCTCTGCGCACACTAGATAAGTAGTTAAAAATTGAGGCTAAGATTTTCGAGGATTGTTGGACTCAGCCCCTTTCAGTGTTTTTCTTTTTTGTTATCCCTCTGTGTGAAACTCGTGAATATACTTACAAGGAGGTGAGGTAATGAACCACTGATGCATTCAATATTCGACACTTTGAGTACGTGGTGAACAATGGTTCAATTAACTTACCCTTTACCTATAAAACAAATGCTCGACATTTGTACAAGGATATCGTAAAGGCCCTCTATGTATTAAATCCCACTATAATTTATACAACACCGACTCTTATAAAATTTTCAACCCTGAATCCCCATTCTTAAATCCGTGTTTTAAAAATGCAAATCTAGATTTCTTCTATGTAAATGAAATAGTATGGTGAAATTCCCCCAAAATCCTGTCTGAATCGTTTCTATTGGTAGAAATGTCTTCTACGGCAAGAATGTGATTTCATTAAGTCCATAATGTGTAATTTAAAGCTATATTTATACTTACGATTTTGTCTAAGTTTTATATAACAATTCATAAGTATTATTGTTTATGGTAGAATGTTCTACAATCTCTGTCTGTATTCCCGAATTGGGAAAGGATGGGCCTCTGTGGAAAATGCGACTTTGCTGTGTGTAATTTCGAATTTTAATACTCTGGTTATGTAGAAAATTTACTTACCCATTATGAGGCTTCATCACTGAGTCTGAGTGATTTTCTGTTTAAAGAATTTTCTTTGCAATCCTTGTACTCATGCAACATTGTATAAACGAAAACCCTACGCTCTGTACATATACAAGAGCACAGTTTTACCCTGGTAAAATGCACATCTGTACTCTACGCAAATTAATCTAACTCTGTATAATTTGACAACTAACCCTAGGTATGACAGGGAAATTAATTACCTTCTATGGAGTTTTACGTATGTACTATGGGTGGTTACTAAATGTTTTAGCACCGTTTTAATTGCTTGTTTATATTCTGGTGCATCAAGGTATTTCTTTCAGTTACAAAACTAATGATGGGGCCCTTTCTTCTTTTGTGAGGGTACCTATCATCCATTCCTGGGTCCACTCCTCCCCTTTGGATTGTGGAAATATCGTCATTTGAGTGCTAGAAATGAATTGTTCCTAAGCCGAGACAAACTAAGTGTTCTCTCATATCATTTATTATTAATTTTACTAAATTTTTCTTAACACAGTTACTGAGTCTACCGTTTCCCCCCTTACAGGTTTGCACAAAAATGACGGGAGAGAAATCATGGAACACCCTCATGCTCAGAACGGTATTCGAGTTCTGGTCTTGGCACATAGACGCAAATTCATAGATTCTATTTACTGGTGGTACAAGATTCCTTACTATAGGGAACTCTACTGTAATAAAGTTTAATCCAGGTTCTCAAGGATTATATAGATTATAATTTATACTTCTTCAAATAAATATACAGATTGTTGAGAAACCATTTTGAACATTAAACAGTTAAGGGTTCAACTACTGTAGCATGATTTGGTAGACCATTAAGTCATTGTTGATCTGTGGTTGTATACATCAGGAACATATAGATTTTTATAGAAAAGGACTGTTATTTGTTTTATCTACTTTTATGGTACCTGTGCACACTCTGAAATGGTACTCTGCACACACACACACACACACACACACACACACACACACACACACACACACACACACACACACACACACATCTCAATGGTTATGATTAACATCACAATAGTCCTATTTTCTTTTAAGCTTCAATACACACACACACACACACACACACACACACACACACACACACATATACACACAACAGTTCTAACATTCTTTATGCCTAATTATACATATACATACATCACTATCTATACACGTATAATCCTAATTTCATTAGCCCATAGAACTTACATTAGTTTTACTATCTCTGCTCAGTGAGCATAATCACATGAATAAATAATCATCACATAACCATCTCATTCCTGTCATCTAATAATCAACAAAATATTTAACAAGAGGACAAGTAGAGGTATATATCTGAAACTGATGCTGGGACACAAATGGAACAACCAAATTCCACCCAACCGTAGAACATAACAACCAAATTACTTGCTCCATTAACCCCCTAGCCTGACCATGAGTCCATAAGGGCGAATTGAAATGATCCTCTTTTGCTATAGTCCTCTTTTCAGATCAGAAAATTCCCTTGCCTCACACTAAACAATGTTCATAACAACAAGTAATATCCTTTCTCCAACATACTAAGCAACGTCCTGCCTCCTCCATATGTTTTATATGATGAGAATCTTGTGTCTAGGTCTTTTTTCCCTCCTTGGGAATTTTCGTAGCCTTACAAATCCATGATTTTCAGGGGCTTCTAGTGGTCAAATCCCTCATTTTCCACTTGCAAAAATCATCCCTGAGGTAACTCAAGTTTGTTCCCCACTCATGGAGTATGGTCATCTGTTTTCAACCTGGTTGTTCCATTTGTCTTCCTGCATTTAATATATAAAAATATTTTTCTTTTACATGTTTCACAATCAAAGATTTAGTTGGGAAAATCAAATCTTTTCCCAACAGTCATAATTAATTAATTACAATAATCAAATTCCAAATTCGGATTTGCCATAAATGGAAAAATTTTCCAAATACAAATCTGCCAAAAACAAAAAAATATTCCTAAGTGCACATAGACTTTAATAATTAATTATTTTTGGGGATATTACATCTTCTCCCCGTTTAGTACAACACTTTCCTCAATTTTCATTCCTCTCTCGGAATAGGGTTGGATAATATTATGCAAATCTTCCTCCAATTCCCAAGTGGCCTCCTCAGGACTAAAGTGCTTCCATTGCACTTTTACCTGGGCGATGGATCTGTTCCGTAGTACTGTTTCTTTCCTATCCAGAATGTGTAGAGGTTTCGCTTGGAACTCGCCTTCTGATTCCACCTGCACCATGTTCCAATCAATAATGTGAGTAGGATCATGAATATAATTTTTCAACAAAGAAACATGAAAAACATTGTGAAATTTTAAATTTGCAGGGAGTGCAAGTTGATATGCCACAAGTCCAATTCGAGCTAAGATCTTGAAGGAGCCACAAAACCTGGGAGACAACTTTGAACAGTTCCCTAGCTTCAATGAACTTCTCCTTGCTTTGACTTTCAAATACACGTGGTCCCCAACTTGGAATTCCTAGTGTCTCCTTTTCAAATCTACGTAGCTTTTCTGTCTGTCTTGTGCCTCTTTTAAATTCTGTTGTACCTTTCTTACTGTTTTCTCCATTTCCTGGAGCATTTCTGGTCCCATCATAAGTCTGTCAACTGGGTTATCCTAGCTGATTGAAGTTGTACATTTTCTGCCATACAATACTTTGAAGGGACTCATCTTAGCTGATGTCTGATAGCCATTATTGGACGCAAATTCCACTAAGTGTAGGTATTCCTCCCACTTAGTTGGTTTCGTTCTTACGTACATTTGTAACATGTCTTCCACAATTTGATTCGTTTGTTCAGTTTTCCCATCCAATTGTGGATGGTAGCTTGTGCTGAAATTCAAGTTAGTATCCAACCCCACAAACAATTCTTTCCAAAATGTTGATGTAAATTTGACATCTCTATCTGAAATCACCATTTTAGGAATTCCATGCAATCTAAATATTTCCTTCATAAATATGTCAGCGATGTTAATAGATTTATAAGTAGATTTCATAGGTATGAAATGTGTAGACTTGCTAAGTTTATCAATTACTACCATAATTGAATCATTCTGCTTTTGATTTTTAGACAAACCTGTGATGAAGTCCAGTGATATAATCTCACACTTCCATTCTGGTATAGGTAGAGGCTGTAGCAGGCCGACTGGATGTTGATGTTCAACCTTCACCTGTTGACAATCTAGGCATTTAGATAAGTATTCAACTATCTCACCTTTCATGTTAGGCCAATAAAACAATTTCCTCAAAGTTGTTACCATTTTATGATATCCTGAATGACCAGAATATGGATTTTGTGCACTTCATCCAAAATTGTTATCTTTAATTCAACAGAATCTGGTATGTACAACTTGTTTTTGAACCTTACCAATCCATTTTTATCCAAGCTCAAATCTATTTTGTACAATTTTTCTGCATTTCTTTGTAAATATGCTACTTTTTAGATGTATTTTTCATCATTACAACTTGCAGATCTTATCCTTTAGTCCATGTCGTTTTCTACTTTGCTAATACTTATCTCAAAAATTCCATTAGTTCTACTTAAGGCATATGCAACTTTGTTTTCTTTACCCTTGATGTGTCTTACTTCGAAATCGAATTCACTCAAGAAGGCCAACCACCTTGCTTGCCTTGTGTTAAGATCTGGTTGAATGAATAAGAATTTTAGACCATTGTTATCGGTTAGCAGCACAAATTTTCTTCCCATTAAATAATGTCGCCACATTTTTAGCACATGAACTACGACTCCTAATTCCAAGTCATGTGTGACGTAGTTTCATTCATGTTATTTTAATTTACGTGATCCGTAACAAATAAAATGTGCCTCTTGAGTTAGGACACCTACCAAGCTCTCTTTTCTTGCATCCATGTAGACTGTAAAGTAACCCAAATAAAATTTCCAGGGCTACCAAGTAACCCAAATAAAAGTTCCACTTCATTTTGTCTGAGTTAAAACACTAGTACAATAGAAAGCAATAGTATTGCAGTAAGGTGGAAAAATGTTGATTAAATAACCAAATCCACAAAAAATTCTAGCACTACACATTTTAACAATGTCCCTTCTCGAGGGAAATTGCAAGTGCACTCCTCTCGTGGCTCGAGTTGTGACCACTTGTCTACCGTGATGAAGGTAATACTAGTGCCAACTTAGATTTTTGTTCATGTGCATGGTATACTATTATTTTACATATCAATTATTATATGTTTATCATGTATATAATGGAACTACATATGAGTTACTTCAGCCTCAACCATGGTTATTTTAAATGTAAACTTTATCATTGTGCTTCTTAGGATAATTTTTACCACATGGGCTGCCAATATTTAGCATGGTATTATCACCTCACCATCGGGTAGACCTCGACACAATGGTAGAGCATCCTACTCACATAGGAAAAAACCTTTGGTCTATGCCTAACCTAAGCAATTTATAGCATGCTAATAAAACTATACAGCTAGGTGACCTAAACCTAAATAGTGCACCATGAACAAAGAGGGTGGGATGTTGATTAATAAAATCTTCCACTTCTACAACAAATGGTTGAGGAAGATGATCTATAGAAAGACATGTAGCTTAGTGTCATAGCATTTTGATTGAAGTAGAGAGGGTAGGGTGCCATAGAGAGCAATATGCAATTCCATAGTAAATTCATCAAGGCTTCCCCTCACGAAAAGGATGCAGAATGGGACATGTTTTTGTGGGAGTTGTGTCCTTTATTCGTAGTGTATTGATATATCAACATGTGAAACAAAGTACACAGATAAGAGACCTATACTTAAAAATGGATTAAGGGAAGTTTGATTGGCCTCCTAATTATTTGAGCTTAGACATAGCACTGAAGTAAGTTCTCAAGAGGCATCCAGTGAAGTTTGGCTTGGGGAAGGTATTGGTGTTCGATTCCTAGGTCGCGGGGAGATATATGAGCTTTTGTGTTTTTATTTTACTATCCTGGAGATTTTGTCAATTATGCTTTGTATATAATAAAGATAACCTTATTTAATCTCATATTTTATCATGATTAGAAAACTTGGTTTGCCTACAAACCTTGGAGAAGGATTTATTAATCGATCATTGGTCACTTATAACTGAGATATTCGCTTTCTTAATTTATGTTTTTAGCATCCAAGATCATGAAATCCCTTGCGTTGAGAGTGTTAAGGATGCCAAAATTCCACAACAGGTAATGCCTGTATTTAGCACGTATGTAATGTGATGCATATGGGTATTATTTCTATAGACCCAATGGCCAAGGTAGCCATCCAATTTCTTAGAAACCAAAACATATTGAAAGGGAACGCGTTTCCCTTCTCATACTTTCATGGTGAAATTGACATGATCCAATTGATTGTGAGTTGCGATGTTCAACAAATTTATTGATTTTTGTTTTCCCACGTGACATTATTGTCATCCACTTATCTAAACCACCGTTTAGGTTTTAGAATAAATGACACAATGGATTCCCCTTCAAAGTTTTCCATGAAAATATCTGCAACCATGAGCAAGTGTGTCTCTTCATAAAGACAATGAACTCAAATTTTAAAAATTTCTAAAACATGAACCTAAATAAGAGGGTGATAAGCACTGAGGTGGATACACATATACTATATACCATATTCATATGTTGGTATGGTGTTAATACCATATATTCGTCTAGGTGAAAATTAGAACATAGCCAACGAGGACAAATTTTGACATCTTTGCTCCATGATTTATGGTTCTTAGATTTCAAAAATGAATCACCAATATTTGTTAGGTTTAGTATGTCACGGTGCAACTACTCATACTCTGATGATTAGGATGGTGCTTTTGCTTAGGTATCAATTTGTATACTCAATTTTCTCGATTTTGTTTTTGTACTATAAATAGTTAACTTATAATTAATTCCTTATGTTGATGTAGGGGAACCATTCATTTAGGTGGAATAGGGAACTTCAGTCTAAACATTGAATGGCGAGCTCATAAACATTAAATTGAGGAAGGTCTCATTAAGGGATGGGAGGTAGCATGGGTCATGTTTACAAATGAAAATGGAGAGAGGATTCCAAAGAGCCTACAACCTAATTGAAAATAAGAATCAACCCAAAAGAACGAAGGTTTGTGGAATCCAGGAAGGGGGTGTGTTGGACCCCAATGAGACAGGTAGAGAAAATATCAACTCAGACGCAATCCCTCTAACCACACCAACCCCCATCTTCCCAACTATGTATATCTTTAGGAAATGAGGACTGATAATGGTGTATAGCTGATTCAATTTGAAAGGAGAAACATAAACATTGGAAAATAATTCAAGCATTTAAATCTATGGTACATCTGAGCGAAGGGCAGTGGCCATTCCCTAGTAGTATTTATTACGAAAAAGGAATAAAAAATAAAAAATCATAGTCAAATGAGTTTTCCAACACCTACATAGAGGAAATTTAGTTGCACATTGTTCAAAAATATTGAATGAATAAAATATCTTGAATGCTAGTCATTGAGATTCAATTTGAAGAAGAGAAGAACATTTGCTATTGTTGATCAATGCACTAATTTTGTTTCAAATATTTTCTCAACAAATCCTGCGAGACAAGGATAATAACTAGGGTCAATTCCTATCATATATGACTCTTGGCATGTGGAAATAAATCTAATTGGATAGGAAACTTGAACCTAGAGAGTGTGGGATGAATGCAGAATATGGGATTTTAGAGACAACAATTCATACTTTCACAAAAAATAGAGAATCGGTTTTACACAGAAAAACATAGAGAGAAGTAGGAGGCTCACAAATATTACGATGGGAGTCGAGTGAGCCTACACCCTAACAAAAAATAAGCATCAACCCAAGAGAATGGAGGTGTGCGGAATTTAGGAAGTAGGTGTGTTGGACCCATACTAGGTAGAGAAAGAAATGCTTAACTCAGAGGCAAGGCCCCATATTCCATCCCACAAACTATGGATATCATTAGTAAGAAACAACTAATAAGGGTGCACAGTTGAGTCGATTTGAAAGGAGAAACTTCATACAAGAGGCTTGCAAACATTAAAAATGAATTGAATCGATAAGTCAAGGGCATAAATATATAAGACCCGTGATAGCCAAGGTTAGTAGCCATATACCTTTTCCCTTATAGTATCTCTTAATAAAATGGAACTACTGACATAAACAAATGCTGAATGAGTATTCCTACACCTACCACATCCATTCGCACATTGTTCAAAATATTGAATGAATACATATGTTGAATACAGGTCATTGGAATTAAATATGAAGAAACAAGTTTGCCATTTTTTTATTATCAATGCACCCATCCCAATTCAAATTTTTTTTCAACAAATCCTACTCGCCGATTGGAGAATACATAGGCCCAATGCCTATTCTATGTTCTTCTTTGAATCTAACAGTAAAGCCGATTGGATAGGAAACCTGAACCTATAGAGCTTGGGATGAACGTAGATTATGGGATGTCAGAGACACAAGTTCACACTTTTGTAACAAATCATTAAGGGGTACAATAATCAAGACACAGAGCATAGTGTTAGAGGATCGCATGAGCTAAGGACTAGACCGATACGTATCTTATCCCATCATAAACAAGGTATTAAGTTTAAGTAGATAGGAGTACTCAACCTAGCTATGGATTGGGAATAGAGGGTTCCATGGGATTGAGGCTAAGTGGTGAAGACACATAATCCTAAATATGTATTTGATAGAGAGGTTTGGGTCCCATAACCAATAATCTACATGTCCATTAAAAAAGTGTAATAGTGCACCTCATGAGAAGGAAGCATATAAACTCATCTTATAGGGGTTGATTCCTTTCTTGGATCCATACACCCTTGAGATTTCAACAAAATAAGTAAATGATGAATATCTAAGAGGATTCTACTAAACGGTGGGTTGAGAAAAGTTGGGCGATCCTATAATTTAAGCATACAAGTGATATCAAAGTGAGTATCAAAGAGTCCTCTAGTTAAGCATGTCTCGACAAATGGTTAATTGAAGGTGTTGGAGTTTGATTCCTATCCTACATGGCTCTAGAAAGAGAAGCGATTTCTAATAAATATTTTAGATTCTTACAACATGGTTTAAACATAATTTGTTGTTTCCTTGAATGGGTGGAATTGCATGACAAAAAAAACACAATGTTTCGTTCAAAAGATTCTTTGTTGCGATGACTATCTCATCATCCAAAATTAGGGATTCCTTTCTCCTTGTCTTCAACTAACTATGATGTTAGTCTTCCATTGTAATACATCTAAACGAGGAGTGTGCACAATTTCCACTACTTATCTGCATAAGATACTTTACTTGCAAAATAAAACAACAAAAAGTATTAGTCTAACACTTTAAAACTTATTGAACAAAAGTATTATTTTAACACTTAAATATTTTCGTTCAAAAGTTGCTTTATAAAACTAAAATATTTAATTTCAAAAATAAATTTACATTAATAGAAAAACAAAATCAAATGAACATTATAGAATATAAAGTAAAAAATTCAACAAGTGATATAAAAAATGGGAAAGATAAAGAGAGAGAAGTGGGAATAGTGGCCCGACAAAGATAACAACTGTGCCATGTGAGACTGCTAAATAAGAAACTAAATGTAATATGAGAGAATATAACTTGCAATGGATATCAAATATATCTAAGAACCCAACTATGGAATTCTCTAGTCTAAGAATGATCACTGGACGATTTGATAATTCACTGCAACAATCTCTTATGCTCATGCGACCATTGATGGGAGTATTTAATAATGCTATAATTACCAAATTTGACTTAAGATCATCCACCCTTCTGAATCAAATCAATAAGACTCATATTTAGGAGGTTGTCCATGTTATAGGTCTCTCTAGTTTAATCTTCATTTTAATTCCTAAATAATGTGCTCAAGGACAATGATGTGGACTCCTATCGTCTTGAAAAATGTGTCCATTTTAGATAAAAGGAGAATATGGAAATAGTAAGTGATGGGGCACATCAAAATGTGTTTTATTGTGATTTATGCAATGTTTGAGGCATTCATGAACTTATTATCCATGCCTCTGAAAATTATCTAGTTGGTGTAACAAAACAAGTAGGACGCTAAGGAAATATGTCGAAGGATTCTCCCTTTTTTTAGTTAGACATAACCTTAAGATGGAGAGTCCCCCAAGGTGTGTGGGTGTATCTAGGACCATAAATTTTAATTCTTTGATTAAACTACTTATATCTTGTTGTTATTGCTAAATCAAGTAAATTGTCTTTAATCAAGGTTGATTAAACCAATTTACGCATATCAAAGTATGAGGCTCATGTAAAGTACACTTATCTTTGAATTGAGGTGAGGTGATGTACAATCAATAATGGATCCACGTTGTAGTGCTCAAAGGCGGAAGATTGAGAAAATTGCATTGTATAGATAAACACACATAGACATGTTTATGTGAAGCCTTATGACTACGCATGCTAGACTTTATTTTGACATGAGATCATTGCTTTATCTATGCACATATGATGTTATAAACTATTGCGGATTTAATATATTTTAATTATGCATGCATTATTGTTTGATTTACATATAAGAGATTATATGTAAGGATGTTCCATTACTAACGTAAGGCTTTTGTTAGTCAATCTTGTGATTGTTAAGATTTTCCATTACACCAAAACCCGCAGGTGTTAGTAAACTTCCAAATCAACAACATCACCTCAAGTGGGCGGTTAGTCCCATGTTCCCAGTGTGGCGGTTATTCCACGATGGTTAGTCCAACACCCCCCCTCCGATGCAACTCGAGGGAATTGAACCTGAGCCAAGGCTTTGATACCATGTTAATATTTGCCATTACACCAAAACCCGCAGGTGTTAGTAAACTTCCAAATCAGAAACATCACCTCGAGTGGGGGGTTAACCCCATGTTCCCAGCGTGGCGGTTGGAGGTTAGTCCCATTGATGTGATACACTCAAGTTATTATATGTCGGCATGTTTTCATTTCAATAGAAAAGAGGCTATTGTTCCCATTGATCCATGTTGTGCATGTTTGATAGCGATGGAAAAAGTGAAAAGGCTTCCATATACCTTGATTATTGTTTTGTGTGGGGCCCCAAGTGTCGTCTCAATCATGATCCCTCGAATGCATGTTGTGGACGATGTGGGAAAAGGTCATAGGTTAAATTCCAATCAAGTTCCTCGAGGTTACAAAATATATTGTGGTTAGACTATGTGTGCATGTTTGTCTGTATGTATTGATGCTCTAAATAATTTGTATGGGAATTTGTGTGGTACAAGGCACAAGGGGTTACCCTACAAATGTTCAATGGAACAATTTGACTTTGAGGAGAAATGATGAAGGGTTGCAGGTATGAAGGGAATTCCTTGTTCAAATAGGAATTGGATTTCCAAGATGGGTGGAGGTATCAAAAATGTTACAATTTACGACAAAGGAGAAAACCACATTTACACAAGGCACAAGTGCCTTCAAGAACTATCAATCCAACCCATGAATCAACAGGTTCCATCTTATTTTTATGACTATCAATCCAACCCATGAATCAACAGGTTCCATCTTATTTTTATTCTCACTCAACTAGTGTGGAGTCTCCAACATGACAAGAAAGATAGTGTAAAAGAAAAAAACATTAAATTATTTAGTAAATCTCGATTGAAGTTCAAATCTGCTATTCCAACGTTTACGAGAGCTTGAATTTGGAGCCACAAATCATACTCAAACACTTTAATCTCCCTCTAAAGTGAAGGCAGCAGTAAATAAATATCAGTTGGATAAATTGAATTGGTCATTCAACGAATACATTCATATCGTGACCATGAAGAAGATATAGTAAAATTTTACGATTATCTTTTGATGTTGATGTGTAAATGTGACATTCCAACATTTACTTTGATATAATTTAGAGTTGAGTCATTCAAATGGCACAAAGTTAAGAATCCTTATTTCATGGGTGGTAAATCTTATCATTTCGAGCACTCTGTTATGTGTCTCAAAACGCATGTCTTCATCCTCCCACGATATATCTTTGCAGCATTCTATTTCGGGGCTCAAAACATACGTCTCCATCCTCCCACGATATATCTGTGCAACATTCGGTTTCGAGGCTCAAAACCTATTTCATTATCTTTTTCCCATGAATTATAGAATTGTGAGATGCAGAATAAAATGCGTTAATAGTTGAGATAATGGTTTAAGAAAGTTGCGTTAATAGTTGAGATAATAATGGTTTAAGAAACTTGGAAGCATTGTGTGTGCAGATGAATTTTAAATTGCCCCAAAATGGGATCGTCAAAGTTTTTATTTGTTACGCCGATAGGCGTCCCCCCTATTGGAATTGATGAATTAATTAACATTTTAATTACAAATTCTAATCTTAGGGTTAAGAATCAAAGATGCTAGCATATTCTTCGTCATCGTCCCAAATCAATGAATGAGATTTGATTTCATAACTTCCTTGCATTTATGAAAGCGTACGTTTTCCTTGTTTACTTTTTCACATTTACTTAATATGATTAAGGAATTACTGCCCTAACCATTGATTGCCACGTTTAATTGATTAAGCAGGATTAATATGTAAAGAGCGCTTCGTTTCCACATTGATTATTTAACTCGGATAAACAATGAACATGATTTTATGAATGTCAAGAGTTGGATGTGGCTAACACGTTTCATCTTTGGACAGGTTTAATTTGCGGCGGGCATAATGGTAACAGGTATCAGTAAGAGTAAGTGAGGATTTATTGGATGTGAAGCGCGTGTCTGTCTGGTTATGATGGTTGCATTTATATTAACGCATAAAACACACGCGTGGTTTGGATGCCCTTTCAAATTCTGCTTCCATATTCAATTTAGCGTTGCCACATTTTAAGAATCAGCGGTTTCATAAATTCTAACGCCATGAACGCTCCATGTGGTACAGGAAACGTTTATGTATCCGCCATTTCACTATTCCAGGATAGCGAGGGAGAGGAGTCGATTAGCGGGAGAGGAGTGGTTTACCATTTAACATTTAATTTTTTAGGAATAGGCGGTTTCATAAATTCTAATAGCGAGGATGTATCTGCCATTTCACTAATAGCGAGGGAGAGGAGTCGATTAGCCTTAGAGGAGTGGATTACCATTTAAAATTTACTTTTTTATTTTCTTACTAATGGGCGGTTTCATAAATTCTAACGCCATGAATGCGCCATGTGATACAGGAAACATTTATGTATCTTCCATTTCACTATGCCAGGATACCGAGGGATAGGAGTCTGCATTTACATTTCAGTTGAGGTTTTCATTTCAATGTATATATTAATGTATTGATATTTTTTTAATGCTTAGGGAAATAGGGCGTGGATGCTTCTTTGCTTAAACCAAACCATGTTCAGAACAAAGTACTTTCAATGTAACACTATGCGTAATCTTTCTTGCTTTCTTGCCAAAAATGTATTTCTTTTTCATGGATGTATTGTTTGTACGGTTAAAGGAACAACCCTATTAATAATGTAAAC
>JASDQU010735533.1:88379-135435 GCA_032191745.1 Picea mariana | reverse complement strand
TCTCACAATGTAATGTGCATAACCCACTGTTGCAATGTGACAAACATAACCCTACATTGTAATGAAATGAATATTTTCTAATGTTGCAATGTGATGAACATAACCCACTTTGTTATGCGACGTTCATGTTCATACCTCATTATGTTATAAAACTCTTTCCTTTGTGACAATGCAATGAGCTTTATGACGTCTCAATGATATGCACATAGACTCGTCATAACTATATGACAAACCATAGCACCACGGTGTGATATACGTGCATATTTTGACGTCACAGTGTGACAAACATTTCCAAACATCGCAATGTGATGAACAAAACCCCTTATTGCTATGTGATGCATAGAACCTAATGTCACAATGTGATGTAGTAACGCCTAGCAACACAATGTGACAAACATTTCCAAATGTCGCAATGTGACGAACATAACCCCTTGTTGCTATGTGATGCATAGAACCTAATGTGACAGGCATAGCCCAACATTGCAATGACATACATAGCCCAATATTACCTTCATACAATAAGTTATACATTAATGTTTTAATACATTAATTTATAAATTACATTAATTTTTCAATTATTTAATACATTTAATACTTGTATTTATTATTTTATACATTAATTTAAATATCATTGATGTATTATTTAATTAATACATCAATACATTAGTACATTAATGTATTATTCTATCAATGTATTAATACATTATTAATATTTTTTTAATTAACCCGTTACATTAATACATCACATTATACATTAGCGCATTGATACATTAATACATTAATACATTAATTTATTTACATATTAATACATTAATTAATAGATCATTAATATATTATTTAATTTATGTAATATCACATTAACGTATTTTTGCATTACTAATGTATTACTTTATCAGAATTAATTTAGTAATAACTCGATACAATGCATTAATGTAATGTTTAAATTTAATTGTTAATGATGATGATGATGATGATGATGATTAACGTCCACTAAGACCTAATTGGTCTATCGGACCTTAAGAGGGTAAGTGATTACTTGTGATTCTTTAGAATTTTGTTTTTGTGCTCGAAAAGCATTAAGAGAAGGTTTCCAGGATAACCATACTTTTGTTGAGTTAAGAGGTTAGGAAAGTTGGTAGTGTGATTAATATTTTGAAAATGAGATCTAATGAGAGCGGTGTCGGAGCATATTGTCAAACAAGCTACCAGGGCTACCAAGCAACCCAAATAAAAGTTCCACTTTATTTTGTCTGAGTTAAAACACTAGTACAATAGAAAGCAATAGAATTGCAGGAAGGTGGAAAAATGTTGATCCCAACCGCAAGAGTTGGGGTTCTGCTCGGCTAACTCGTAAGCTCCTACTCTTACTCTGCCACTCTATTTATACCTATTCTATGGCTTCGATTTACCCAGATGTATGAATACACTAAAATACTTGGCTCCATTAGCCAGCAGGATTATTAGGTAAACCAGGTGAATCCGACATATCCTATCGGAATACTATGAGGACGCGTCACTACACTAAAATCTGGAATCGCCTTTCCAAGACCCACGTCAAGAGAACACACCAGTTGGGAGATATACATTAGAGCCTCGCTCCAGGGCAATATACCCTCGATACACGTAAGGTCATGTCAATATACCCTCGATGCACCCAAGGTCATATTGGAATTATAAGCTTCACCACTTCTCAAAGCAATTATTTTCATGGCGTATTAGCATTATTAGTTGTCTAAACCAGTGTATGGCCATGTTGGAATTATAAGCTTCACCGCTTCTAAAAGAAATTATTTTCATGATGTATGAGCTGTAATAGTTGTGTGTATATCACATATATTTGCTGTAATGTTGGAATTATAAGCTTCACTGCTTATGAAAGCAATTATTTTCATGATGTATTCGCTGTATTAGTTGTGTAAACTAGTGTATGTTACACCTATTCTCTCTGTATTGGTTGTGCAGTTACATAAGTAGATGTAGCTTAAGATTTATTTCATTAATTACAATTGATGTTATCAATGTAATGATGCGATTCTCTATTAGATTTGAGAAGAATAAAGTGAGTTAGTTGTTCTTTTATGTTTTCCTACAAAGTTCCATTTCGTTGATCTAGTGTTTGTAATAGTTTTTTCTATTTGTCAGAATTGCTTAGTCCCTCCTCCATCCTTATACATATGCTATTACACCTGAGAATCAACACATGGATCAATATCTAGATTGATTGAACCTTGGTTTAAGGGCACTCCATAAATTCGAGAGATGGGAAATCCTTCAATAACCTTGAAGTTGCTTTCCTCCATCTTCTTGAATATGTGGAAATAATGTAGAGTGAGTGGACAAGAAGTGAGTTCAAAAGTGGAGAAAATCAACTATTCAAGTGAGAGTCTGGATTTTACCCAGAGGCAAAGTTCCACCTTGATGCACCCCCTTTTGGAAAATTAGAAGATCCGGGTCTTCCTAAAATGGACTAAAACTCATAGGAATAGAGTTTGGCATTACTCTTCTCAGGAATCTTCTCAACAGTACCCTTCTCTGGAATCTTCTCGGCAGATGGCTCAGAGGTCTTTTTGGTTTCGACTACCTTCTTTGTTTCAGTCATCTTTTTTGGAGAAATCCCTTCTGTCTTCTTACTCCGTAGATTGTACTGCCGGTGTACCTCCATAATAGCATTTTCGAATGCCTGTTGTTCTGCATATTTAGCTTCTTCACTTACTTTTTTTTGGTTGAGAAGAAAAAGTTCTTTCTCTTCTTGGGTAAGGAAAACTGCCTCGTTGTCGTGAATGCCCATGAGATTGATGTGAGTGTCCTCCAACTCCTCCATCACTTCCCCCCCTTCATCAGCATAGTTCTCTTGTAGGGGAGGTTTGATCTGCTGATCTGGACCCCTATGCTCTCTTTGATCCCTAGGATCTCTCTGTCTAATTTGAGGAGGGTTTCTCCTGAAGTTACGATTTCGGACTTGAGGAGCTAGTGGGTCATCTCTCGGAGGATTTATTTCTAACACAGTGAGCCTATCCATCATTCTTTCCATTGCTCTGGCCAAAGAATCCAATTTGGAATCAGAGTTTGACGTGGAAGGTTCTTCTTTAATCGTAACCCTCCTCTCTGACCTCTGTCGTGCTCTTTTTGCCAACAAATTGGCCTCCACACTAATAGCACTTTTTTGCATGTCCTCCAGGGTGGTAGAATTTCTTTCTCTTAGTTGGTATGACATGTCAGCATCAAATCCATCAGAGAATTTAATCAATGCCAGACCCTGTGGAGGTTTGATTTTAGTTGGGATTGCATTGTACAGGTTGTTGAAACGGGTGCAGTAATCTTGTACCGTCTCACCTTGATTTCTTCTTATATTCTCGTATTTCGACAATATTTGGACAGGGTTTTTCTTTACCTCCCATCTGTTGAGAAAACTCCTTTGAAAAGCGACAAGGTCATGGATTGAGGCGACAGGTAAAGATTTGTACCATTTCTTGACGTCACTTGTCAAACTTTGGGCAAACAATCACATTTGAACGTCAGCCTCATCAACTTCTTGCAGGTCAAAATAATCATTCATTTTGTCAACATGTTGTTGGGCATTTAAAGGTCCTGTTGCATCGAACTGTGGAAGTATAGTTTGGTAGTATTGAGGCATAGGATGGAGAGGTGCGGCCAACACCAAGGGAGCATATCTGGTTGCCATGATGAGTGGAGGAGGTGGAACGACAACCTGGATGTTCGGCGAGGTAGCGACTGAAGGCGAAGATGAGGAAGGACTGGCTGGCACCGAGGGAGTGGTTTGCTGATTAATAGTGGGATATAGAACATCAGGGGTTCGGGGTTGCAATATGGTTGTGTCAAATATGATTTCAGTGACAAAACTATCTGAATTGGACCTAGACAAGCTTTGACCGGAATAGGTGTCAATATCAGGGTTTTGAGAAGAGCCAAGTTTTCCTGAAAAAGAAGGGGACTTATGAATGGGAGTGTGACTTACCGAACCTTCAACAATGGTCTTTTTCCTGAGCAACTACTCTGGATTGTCTGTTACTTTCGCAGGTTTTGGATCTAGATGAGATCGAGTATAGACTTTCTTGGAAGCTAGAATTCTTTTTGGTTTTATATATATATATATATATTTTAGTTTGGTGAGTCCGAAAATAATATGTACAAAGTTTATTCAACCTATAAACATTACTTTCTTTTCAAATTTGAACTTTCTTTTTAGGGAAAAGAAAACGTGAAATTATCAATTTTTAGTTCTTTCCCCAGTGGAGTCACCACTATGTTAGCACTTGGTAAATTTCCTAGAGGTTGAAATAGAAGAAATCTACAAAGGTAACTTTATCCAACCACTTTTAAAGCTGGGATCTAGCCCTTCCAACTTCAGAGAGGGATCTCTCTATATGATTTAGCTATGTTTTCAATTTTAGATATTAGGCTAGGTAAATAAATGGGTCTGTTTTGTTGTCAAAGTGTTTTAGATTTGCTTGAGACAACCTACACATCCACTGGGCTATGGGGTCTGTGTTTAATAAAAATGAAATACAACCAGAAATGTGAAGGAAGACTTCCACAGGGTGAGATAATATACTCATTGGATCTTTTAGTAGATTAAATGATGGACAGAAGAAAAGATGAGAAAGATAATTTCAACTAAGAAGCAGTTAAGAATTCCTTAATTGAAAACACCAGAAGATAAACACTAAAATATTTCGAGTCAGAAACAGGGTATCTAAGATAAATCCTGCAACATTCGTTACTCTTAAAGATTAGTTTCAGAAAACAATATGATCACAAAGCAAGAATAACATTCAACTTAGAGAATAACATCACCAGTGAATACACGCAAGAATCCTGTAAAAGTGCCTCCTCTTTATTAATGGAAGATCTCTTAAAAAATGTTACAGTTTGATAGCGTCAAGGTGTGAAGATCAACAACCCTCAACACTTCAAAAGGTGAAGTATTTATAACTCAATTACAAACGTTCCTGTCATAAATGACCAGGACGTGCTAAACCTATTTTTAGCCTAACAAATTTAACAAATCTCAAAAATCTAGGAACTACTCGATGACTTGGTGTAACTGCTTGCTGATTTCTGGGGTAGGCCGTTGGCGAGGTTTCTGCACAACCTCTTCTGACTGGACAGGTGACTGGACTAGGGACAACTCATATGCTAATCAATTAGATCACAGAGTTCCTCCCATCTAATATGACTTGGCATGTTGACTTTGAGCAGTCTTTGATACACCTCGTCCATGTCTGTATACTTAGAAAATGTAGGCTTGGTGAGGAAAATGTATCGGATCTCGTGCTGGATGCTAATGTCCCACTGAAGGGCATCCAGAAATGATTTATCGGTGATTCTCCCTTGAATGCCTGCAAACTTTGAACTGTCCTTGGACACGTCGGCCAGTCTCTTCTTGTAATCTGGGAGAGTCATCAGTTTATCATTAATAACCTTCAGACCAGGTATACCTTTCTTTTGGATAGCTTCAATCTTGTTGAAGAACCTTTGTACCCCTTGGTCCATCACCTGAACCTTTTCTTCCAGCTAAAGCATTAGACCTCTCTTGGTCAGAACTCTTTTGACCTCAAGGATGGTCTCTGTTCTGTCTTCGATCTTCAGCTCTTCCAGCTCTTCCCTGGTCTTAGAATTGAGGAACTTGATGATCTCATTTTCCTGTGTTGGCATGTCTCCCAATTCTACTCTGATCTTCTCAATGGCTTGTTTACTCCTCTGGAGCAACTCATTCTGCTCAAACATGATTTGGATCATGGGCCATATTTCATTAATGGACTTAGTGATGTCTGTCCATACACATTCTTTAACCTTGGCCAATGTCTTTCCTGCCACTATTTGTTTCTGGAGCTGATGTAACTCTTGCTTGAGCTGCTCTGTTACCTATTTTTCTTTGGTGAGACTAGTCTGGAAAGAAGTTTTGAGTTCCTGGAGGTTCTCAACTTCCTTTTTAAGCCTGTTGATCTCTGTCTCCTACAGGTTCATCTTTTCCATGGATTTGGCAAGGTCGGCTGTCCCCTCTTGTGATGTCACTGAAGTTGCGGATGGGATTGTTGTCACTGCTGCTGTGCTTGCTCCTGAAATCAGAATGGCACTCAATGGAATGACTTCCATTGGCTTCATCTGCTCCTTCTCTTTTAATAATATTTCCATCTCCGCTTCCATTTCTTTGAGCTGCGCGTTTTTCTCCATGAGCAGCTTGAGCATTTCATCCTTCTTGCCTTCTTTCTCTGCTATCTCCTTCGCCTGTGAGTCCTCTGTGGGAGGGAGCTTCAATTGTTTTCTCAAGGAGGCGATGTCTGCATTCTTTTTCTTTATCATATCCTCTGCAGCTTTGACGTTCGAAGGATCATAGCCGATCTTGAGGACCAACTCCTCCAAAGTCTTGATTCTGTTGTCCTTCGCGAAGGACGATATCTTCTCCATCTTGAGTTGTGTCTGAGCATTGTTCAATGATACCTGTAATTTTGCTGCAGAAGCAGAAGCATGTGCCAAAGTATGGAACACCATCTCCCTCATCTGCTTGTGCAGATCCATCTAATCTGCTGAGTGCACGTCCTTCATCTGGAATTCGAAGGTGGCCCTCTTGTAGTCTGTGATCACCTTGGGGTCTGGTACCTGCGCCTGGAGGAAGGCCATGTGCATCCTGCCCCTTTCTGTGTCAAATGCAGACATCGGCCTATGCTGCGCAGTGGACGACTACTTTCGAAACTGAGCGTAAGTACTGCTGGTAAGGGTCTGGTTCTTTTTCTTGATTAGCTCGTACTTCTTGAAAATGCTCAACTTGGGCCCAGTCTTGCCTTGCTGAGTGTCCACTGGAGAATCTGTGGATTTCTTCGGTAATGATGGGGTGATGTCCTTAAAGATGCTCAAACTGAAGGATGGAATGATAGACTTGGTCACTGTGGTAGGTGGGGTTTCTTTTTCTTCCGTCTGACCAGGAACTGAAACTGTCTTGGGCCTCTTCATGTGCAGCTGGAACTCTTTAGATGACACCTCCTTGACAGGTGGAGATAAATCTTGTCGAGGCATTTTTTCCTTGGGAACCTGTGGCGTGGTCATTGGTGGCATAGAGGTCGGGGGAACCTACTGCTCTACTTCAACCAAGGTGTCAGGCACCCATACTGTCTGATTGGCGAATTTTTCAATCTCAGGCTTAGACACATGAACATACGGGATGTTCTTGTTCTTCACCCGCATTTATGAGATGATCCCACAAGGATCATAATGCCATGGGAAGCTTAAGAAAAACTTCATCTCTCTCAACATCCTGTCAGCTTCTTCTCCGGCGCCCCGACTGTTGCAGATGAAGGAGCCAATTTGCCCCTTGATTCAGAGTTGCTGATTTTTCTTTAATGATACGAAATGGATGTCATCTGAATTCATGATTTGTCTTATGTAATCTAAAGCAAATATTCTTACCGACACATATTTGGGAAACTTGTAGGGTGCCAACTCGCACCCGTATACTCTGATCTCGGAATGGTTTTGATACAAGTACCAATCCCCAGTCTTCGTGTTGTCCGAGAGATGCAAAATTCTTTGGACTTCATCGTTTATTCGAGACTTGGGCCTGTCGCTCAACATTCTTACCACAGGGTGGTAGAACAGATCGATAAATGTGTTGAAGCTATATTTTGTGGAGTTATGCTTCAGTAAAGAGGTCCATGCTATGACTGGCTGAGGCCTTTCATCTGCGTCCATTTTTTGCATGGAAAAACTAAATTTATCTGCTTGATAGAAAACAAACATATAGGCCAATATAGACGAGTATCTGAACATGCCTTCCGTGCCAAAATTCACGAACTGTTCATGAATATTGTCAGCCAAGAAGGTGCTGAAATCAAACTGGGTTGTGGGCTTTTCATCAGTGGAGAAAATGGATAGAAAACCCAGAATGGGCTCATCTACCCACTGGTCGGAATAGTACCCTAGCAAAGCACAAAGGGAAGAAATGACCTGGTTTCCCTTAGTGGAGAACATGGACGACGGGTAAGGGGGATTTGTGGAAGGGAATTGGGCGGAGGTGGGAAGGAAAAGCTCGAATATTTGAGCTCTCTGGGGAAATGTCATATTATGATACAACTCAGTGAGGATTTCCAGGTTGAAAGGAGACGCAGAGTCGGCACGGGGAATTTGCATCATCTGGTCGATGTCTTCGAGCGTAATGAGGAACAGGGTGTCTCCGGACGAGGAGATGATGGCTCTTTGTTCAGGAATATAATGAGCTTGACATTTAAGCACGAACTCGGGAAAATGGTGGATCTGGGGAAAGAGGTAAAGGGGGCAAATTGGACTCCCAAAGTCCAATTTCGTTGCTCTGGTCCAGGAAAAATTCCCTGAGCCATGACTAGAGGTCTGAAAAATTGAAATCACATTTGGTATCTGCGATAAATATGTCTTTGTCGACCAGTGGGATTTTTTCCAGGTCGACAGGAGGTGGGAGAAACAGATTCTCTTCTCCTTCTGCTTGTCTGGGGTTTGGCGCCATCTCTGCAACAGTACCTGCAATAAACACAAAGTTAGTGGGGTCGACTGACTGTGGATGAGGGCGACAGAACGTAATGGAAGAGTAAGCTATGAGTTTCTCTGGTGCGATGGGTGAATAGCACAAGTAAGGGGGAAAGCGGTAGTTTTATTCAAAACTGGGGTCGATTGGGCACGGGAGACATGTCAGCTGGGTAACGGATACGTTATCCAATAATAAATGGACAACGGGCCACTTGGGGGTGAGATGGTAGGTGACGGTGGCTGAAAAATATGAACGGGTGATGTGGCGGCCAGGGATTGGAGGTAGAAGTCGCAATAAGGGGCTGATCATGAGTGAAAGGGGGTAGGGGACTGACAACAATTATGGGATGGGACATAACTCAGGAACAAGTGGGACAAGTGGAACCAGTGGAAGATGACGTCCATAAGTGACGGGGGTCTGTCAGATAGAAGATGGTGACGGGACTTCGGGACCAATAGATTCATGCCACGTAATACAAGGGACCCGCCAGAGGAATAACAACATTCCGGACCCCCCCCCCCTCGGTTAACAGCAGATCATCTGGGGGNCCCCCCCCGGTTAAAAGCAGAACGGTCGGGGGGGGTCCGGAATGCTCTGTGCATCGTAGATTTGTGCACTGCGATCAGGACCATTGGTATATGCGGAGATTATAAATGGGGAGCGAAGAACCCATGCACTGGAAAAACTTAGGATAACTGCCTTTTCATGGGTTTTTCCCAAACTTCTTCAAGTAAAGACCACCATGGGACTTGACCAAACTATCTTTTAAGCATTTGAAACATGGTACAAGACTCACATCGAGCTGGCTTTATTGGAACGAAGCAACAATGCCACTAACCTATGTTCTAACCTAGTTTCCTATGACAGTTAACCCAGATTAAACTGTTGGGTTAAGAAATTACTCTACCCTAGGGCTATCTGACCAGGATTAGATAGTCTGGCCAGATTTATTCACTAATCTAACCTAGAGACTTTGGCTAAAATTAAACTGTTTAGCCAAATCATTCACTATCCTATCAACATCAAATTTAAAAAGAACTTGGCCATTCTTGAAAGGTATGGACCAAGTCACTATTATTGCATGGGGCTTTATTGCAATTCTTTTATGCCCTCTTTTTCTTTCTTTCTTTTCTTTTTTCTTTTTCTTTTCTAATTATTTGCAGAATGAAAAATCATTTGTCAACAAAAATACTAGAGACAGATAATATCCCAGTCACCATTTGATTCCTATAACTTATAGGGTGATAACACTACTCACAATCTATCTTGACAAAGAAAATCTCAAAGCCAACATACAAGCTCCAAAAACTCCAAGCTACAAAACTCAATAACAAGTCAATCTAAATTTATCCATGATATTTCCTCTCCTTTTATAAGCTGAAGAGGATAAGGTGAGGAGGTTAGGATGATCCCACTAAATCATGAAAGTGAGTAAGATCCAAACCGTTCGGAGGCCACCTCACCACAGAAGCTTCTCCTTCTAGAAGCATCGAGAAGACACTCATTTTTCCCATGTACAAGAATTTTCGCACCCTAGCTATAGTGCAGCCTGCGAAAATTCTGCAATCAAGATTTAGAGAAAGGTGCGGAAATTAGGCATCACCACACCCTGCGTACAGTGAAGCCTGCAGAAATCCTCTTTAATAGGGTTTTTACAATGGAAAATACAACTTCTTCTCTCAAGAAAAGTTCTTCTCCCTTATTTCTTCAGGAATTCAGGCCACTGATCCTTCTAAAGACAAAGGATAGGTTTACATCATTAACGGTCATAAGGGATGATGAAAATAATGTGTAACAAGAATAATGAATCTTTTTTTGGAAAAAACCATGGAAAATCATCCCCGGTTAAAGTGCAACTGGCTTCTGTTTGGTTGGAAGGAACCACTCTTGTATGGTGGGAGAGAAAGCTTCTGGACATAAGTAAGTGTGGTAATCTTCTTTCATCATGGATGGAATTCAAATCAGAGATAAGGAATCAATTTTATCCATTAGGGTAATTACATAAAGCAATGATGGAATGGAAAACATTAAGGAAAAGTAAAGGTCAAACTGTACAAAGTTTCGCAGAAGAATTTAGGAATAAAGCTCTTGCATTGAACATTCCTTTAGATTCTTATTAAACTTTAATGAAGTATATTGGTGCACTTCACAGTTATATTCGTCATACTTTTCTCTTGTTTAACCCCACTAGTCTTGATGAAGTTTGTGTGCAATCCACTCACCTTCATAACATGGGGAAGCATGTTCAAGAATATCCCACTAAGAAACCTTCCAATCTCCAACATAAAAATTTTAATAAGTTTAAAATGAAGGACAATAATACCGCCACAATAATGAGAGAAGGAGTAAATCCATCTTGCACTCATTGCAAGAAAAGTGATCATGATGAAGAACACTGTTGGAAACTGCATTCAGAAAAGAATTTGAAATAGTATGGTGGAAAGGGGAAGGAAAAAACCATTGCTACAATGCAACAAGATCTTGGTTCTGATTTAGGAGATGAAGGAAATATCACATCGGTTGGAGTACAAGGTAAAGATTCCCTCCATGCTGGTTCAAGTTCCAATAATGAATCTCATGATGATGAACGAAAGATGAATGAATGATTTCACATAAGAGTTGTATCTAAACACACTAAGATAGATACATTATTTGATATGGGTTCCCAAGTAAATTTAATATCTGAAGCACTTGTCAATAAAATGGGTCTTGAAACGAAACCACATCTGAAGCCTTAGCCTCTTGGTTGGGTATGTGATAAAGCAAAACTTAATGTCACCAAACAATGTACGATCATATTTAGTATAGCTTCAAAGTTGATTGATGAAGTGGATTTGGATGTTGTACCAATTGATATATGTGGCATAGTGTTGGGAAGTCTTTATATTTATGATAGAAAATCAATCTTCTTTCATCATGAGAACAAATAGCACCTTACTAAAGAGGGAGTGGAATATATTTTTAGAGCTCACAGCATGAGGGTAAATACAACACTTGTTAGCGCAGGTCAAATAAAAAGACTCATAAACACTAATAAGAGATATGTACTCATGGTCGTAAAAGAGAAATATCTCGGAACATCCGACGCTTTCCAAGGATGTGATCCATCTCATAAAAAGGAATTAATTGATATTGTTTATAAATATGATGATTATTTTCATTAGGAACCATATGGATTATCTCCTAAGAGGGAAATCCAACATGGGATACATCTTCAATAGGATTCTCCTCTTCCTAATGTGGGCATGTACATGATGTCAGTTGTGGAGATGACAAAGATCAAGAAGAAATTACGGGGCTTATTGGATCAAGGGGTTATCAGGCTCAGTTCATCTCCTTGTGGTTCTTCGATCATGATGGTGCCAAAGAAAGATATCACATGGAGAATGTGTGTCGATTACTAGGCCTTAAATAAAATCATGGTGAAAAATCAATACCCTCTTCCTCGTATAGATGATTTACTTTATCAATTGAAGAATGTTGCTTATTTCAATAAGTTGGATTTGCATAGTAGATATCATCAAATCAAGGTCGCAGAACAAGATGCATGGAAAACTACCTTTAAAACAAAACAGGGATTTTTTGAGTGGTTAGTTATGTCGTTTGGGATTTGTAATGCTCCGACAACTTTCATGTGTGTGATTAATGATGTATTCAGGCCTTTACTAGATGACTTTGTGATTGTGTATTTAGACGACATTCTTATTTTTAGCGAGACTTGGGATGAACATGTGAGGCATGTAAAGCAAGTATTTGATACTTTTCAAAGGGAAAAGTTGTATGTAAAATTTTCTAGATGTGAATTTGGCAAGAATGCACTTGTGTACTTAGGTCATATTGTAGGAGGAGGACAATTAAAAATTGATCCTTCCAAATTCAATGTAATTGTAAATTGGCCTGAGCCAAAAAGTGTAACCGAAGTTTGAAGCTTCTTACGTACAGTCTAGTATTGGAGGAGGTTCATTTCCAACTTCTCCTTTATAGAATCTCCTTTGCATGCCTTAACCGGTGTGAAGAACAATTTTCAGTCGGAAGGAAAGAAAAAAAAACATTTTGACACTTTGAAGGAGAAGATCAGTAACGCACCAGTATTAGCATTGTCGAATATTCAACATCTTTTTGAGATCGAGACAGATGCCAACAGATACGCCATGTGTGCAGTATTGATGCATTATCGCAAGCCTATCTATTACCATTTTGAAACTTTTAACCAAGTTGTTGTTAACTATCCTACATATGATAAAGAGTTGTATGCATTAGTCCAAATCATAAATAAATGGAAGAACTACTTGTTAGGGAAGGAAACAAGTGTACATACAGATCACCATCCCTTATAGTAACTTCAAGCACAGACCAAATTGCAACAATCTCGACACTGCAGATGGATGGGTTTTCTACAACAATTTCATTTGGTAATCAAGTACAAAAAGGGTACAAGTAACAAGGTATCCGATATGCTTTCTAGAACTCCTATTGTTTCTTCTATTATTTTGAAGAATACTTCTTTATTTCATGATAGCTATGTAGAACAATATGCCATCGATGAAGATTTTAAAGAAGTATATGAGAAGCTAACCCTTGGTGCACAGGTAGAGAACTATTGTCTGTAGGGAAAACTACTCTACCATCTTGGAAAGCTATGTATTCCTACAAATGAATGAGTCCATTTAATATGAGAAGCTCACACTTCTCTTATGTCTAGGAATTTTGGGGTAGGAAAAACTATGGCTCATTTGTAGAGGTTTTGATACTGGCCTCAAATGAAAGCAATTGTAACTAAATATGTAAAGGGGTGTGTGATGTGTTTTACTTGTAATCCCACTAATATAAAACTGGGGATATACTCACCACTTCCTGTTCCATCCCATCCATGGGAAAGTATCTCCATGGATTTTGTAGGGGGTTTACCAATGACCAAAGGGGGTCATGAATATTTTTCTTTTGTAGTAGATAGGTCAACCGAGATGTGTATCTTGATGCCATGTAAAAAGAAGATCATTTCTTAGCAGACTGCTAATCTCTTCTTTCAGTATGTTTGGGTTCAATTTGGGTTACCCACATCCATCATCTCAGATCGAGATACTCGATTCCTTGGGGACTTTTGGACTGTCTTGTGGAGGATGATGGACACCAAATTGAAGAGGAGCATTGATTTCCATCCACAGATCGGTGGAAGGACATAGGTGTTAAACCTAACAATGGTACTTTTTCTTCGAGGCTACTACAAAAAGCATCCCAAGTTATGGGAGGAATAGATACCCTATGTACAATAGGCTTACAACCAAGATTTTTATTCATCCACTCAGTGTTCACCTTTTGAGACATGTTTTGGGTACCTACCGAAGGTTCCTTTGGACTTGATGTATGGGATAGACACCGATGTCAATGAAGAATGAACAAAGGACAGATCCTGCAAGTTCATCCAGAGGATCCAATAGATACACTAGGCAATCAGGGAACAGTTGGAGAAAATCCAAGAACAGTATAAAGCTTGGCATGACAAGCACAGGGTTGATCATCAGTTCCAGGTTGGAGACCGGGTATGGCTTCACATCAACAAGGATAGGTTGAAGGGTGAAGGTAATAAACTCAATCCCATTCATTATGTACCCTTCACTATCTTGGATAAAGGTGGTACCAATTCGTTTTGTCTGGATCTTCCACCTTATATGAAGATTTACTCAGCTGTGAACATTGAGAACTTGAAACATTTTTATCCTCCCATGATCATGGATCAATATGAGGAAGTTTCAATACCTTTAGTTGATGATTTTTCACCTAAGTACTTGGATGATTTACATGAATATATCATCCTAGACAAGAGGACAAGTACTTCATGCATGGGTGATGTTGATTATCTTTGAGTAGGATTATAAGGCACACATCCAAGAAAGGCAAAGTGGATAGAGAAGGACAAAGTGAGGGGACTCTTCCTTCACTTACCTATTGATTGATGAAACATTTTGGTGGTCCAAAAATCTCTCAATGGGAAGGCGTGATCCAAAAAAGATCCAGAGAAGGCTAAGAACAACTCAGAACTCACAGAGGTAACTCAGAATGCTCATCAGAATGGCTTCAACAAATAGAGAAAGGGAAAAAATTAAAAGTTCCAAAACCTTAGTGAAAATTACATGATCACAAAGAGTGGGTCGCAATATTTCTAATGGTGCAAATGGCTCATCAAACAGAGTTACAGATTGAAAGATATTTGTGGTAAAAGTTTGGTCAACCTAGCCTAGTTAGCAAGAGATGAGTCAACATCTGTATTGCTAATGTCAACATTCATACAACACACATGGTAGGAGCAAGAAGGTGACACATGTCAGGACGATTTCATCATGGTGACGTGGCAGCACCAAAGACTACCACATGTCACCCAGAGGCTGCCACATGTCACCAATAGAATCATTCCACGTGGCAGTCCGTATGGTCTGTACACTGATGTGGCATGATGACATGGCATGCTAACATGGCATGATGACATGGTAGAGGAAAATGTGGCCCAGTGGGAGGCCTCCATGTGGCCCCATCAGAGGCTGCCACGTGGTAGGCGGGAAATGTCCAATGACAGTCCATGAGCGGATTTTGAAAAAAAATATTAAGTTTGGCGGGTTCGCCAAATCTGGTGGACCACACCAAACTTAGCCACGATTTAACCGTTGGGATGTGTATTAGCATCACTACTAAACATAGTGGAAAAAACCATATATTATATATATACATTGCAATAATACAAACCCAAAAGGCGGAGGCCTGCGGGTTTGACCCCAGGACCTCCTCCCCTCTATGCACCTTAATAATTCTGCCTAAACCAACAGGCCAACGACCTTGCTTTGTAACCAAAGCCACAGAAAATATTTAAATGTTGAATCCTCCCAGCCTGAGGAATTTTATGCATTCAATTCATTAATGCAGGTTGCAGAGGGGCACGAAAACTGAGACAAAATTCTTCTTGGGCCTAGGAGTGCCAGAGTCATATCGATGTGTGGAGACAATCATTTTTGGGTAATTCGGCGTCACGAATTGAGTGGTGTTGTCTGTTTTCTGATCTGAGCATCATTTTTGCATCTTGATTTCAGAATCAGGTATACTTATCTATTTTTCCAAATTATTTTTTTGAGTTAATGAAATATCCTACCCATTTGAGAGCAGGACCTACACCAGGGATGAACTCTGTTATCAAGTTTTTGGGTGAAGATTTGATTCTTATGTATCTTCAATTTTTATCTTTTCCTTCTATAATGGTGCACTTTAATTTATTCTCATCTAATACAATTATTTATAATTCACTCGATGAAAAGATCCCAGATCAAACACTTATGATGTCACTGATGTGGCACACATGTTTATAAGTGAGTTCATCTGTTTTGCACAAGTTACCCAAGAATATCATTTATGATAGGGACTCTCCATTCACATTTAGGTTTTGGACAAGTTTGCAGTCAACGTTGGGAACTCAGTTGAACTTAAGCACAACTTATCATCTTGAAACAAATGGGGAAAATGAGAGAGTAAATCAGGTTATGGACTGCATGCTTAGGATGTATGTTATGGATAATCAAACCCATTGGGAGAAGTACCTACCTTTGGTAGAGTTCGCCTACAAAAGTATTTTTCATAGCTCCATTGGAATGCCACCCTATGAAGCTCTATATGGAAGGACATGTAGGACACCATTGAGATGAGAAAGGTTAGAATACCGAGTGACAGTTGGGCCAGAATTGATTCAAGAGATGGAGGAACAGGTGATTCATATTAGGAAGCGACTAAAGGAAGCACAGGATAGATAGAAAATTTATGTCGATGCACATAGGATTGACCGAAGTTATAAAGTGGGAGATCAAGTTTTCATTCGTATCAGGCCTAATAAGAGTACCATTCGGTTTGGTAAGGCGACAAAGTTGTTCCCTCAATTTATAGGATCATTTAAAATCCAAGAGAGAATTGGACCCATTGACAGTCGTCTCATACTTCCACCCAACTTGCATTAAACTCATAATGTTTTTCATGTATCTGTTCTACGTCATTATGTTGCTGACGAATCTCGTAAATTGAATTGGAAGGAATTGTAGGTATCAGATGCGAGAACCCTCACGGTAGAACTGTTACACATATTGGACCATAGGGTCTGACGGCTTAGGAACCGTCTGGTAGACCAAGTTAAGGTCCAGTGGGACAAGTATAGCCCAGGATCTTCTACTTAGGAGGATGTTGAAACCTTATGACGAGATCATCCTTCACCTTTTGACCACCTCGGGAATATGTTTTCTCGAAGGTTCGGTGTATGTAATGCCACCTTTTGAATTAGACATCTATAATTACCTAAGGCCTAATCACCTTTATTTTCTATTCATTGTGAAACTATTAATGATACACTTGAACTTTTAAGATGTATGAACCTATGTGAATGTCAATTCTATGAATGTTTTACGACGTTACTCGAATTATGATGGATATTGTGTAATCTATTTCTAACTTGAAATTTTTGACATTTAAAGTTGATGGTACGTGGATACTGAATTGAGATTATGGTTAAATTCATTTACATGATGATAATGCATAGATATTTATGAGTTTGTGTTATAGACTAATATGAAGGTCAATGGGATATGAAATAGCCAAAGGATAATGATAATAAAAGGTTGATGCCATGAAAACCGATCAAGAAACAATTTGGTATGAATATTTGTATGTGAAATTATGTTGGTTCAAATGCATTGCTATGATATGTGGACCAGTGTAGGTTTTCCAGGTTGTGAGATTGCCTTAAACTAAATATATGATGACAAAATTCCCAGCAACGCAGTGTCATTGTATGTTCCATCATAGGGTGTGGACCTTGTTCCTATTAAGAGGGGTGGAGGCATTTCCCACCATGTATCCCTTGAAACCTGGAGTCATGGGAGGACAGTGTTAGCTCACGCTTCCCTAGATGTGTGATGATGACTGCTAGTTTCCTGCTGGGGAATCTTGGTCAAGAGAGTTGACACTTCCTCTTGCGGGTTATATTTGGAGTTAGGTCAATATAGTTGATGCTCCAAGATAGTCCAACATTGGACGGATAGGGATGGAAGATGGAAGTAATTTAGGGAGGAAGTATGAATAGAAGTAGTTGAGAGTGTGTGGGGATTTCACCTTATGGTAGAATGTATTGTTTTCCCTCTTTTTGAAAAGAAGATATGTATATATGTATATTTATAATTTCTTAACTTAACTACAATTATCTAAATGAATGTTGTTGTGCTAGATTATTATAATCGAGGGATTTTGTGAGCATTTTAAATGGTTTACTATCTTTTATGAAATGAATGGTCTTGTTGATTGGATTGGACACATGCAAGAATTACTTTAGGAGTGATAATTATTGTCATTAGTGCATGTGTGAGTCTTGTATGTGCTAGCTAAACATGCATGCTTTGCACATGTACACTAGTATGTATAAGTATTTTAAATTGATGATGGTGTTTACTGGATGTGGACGTATAAATCATGTGTTGTTACCATTGTATTGTAAATTACTCTAACTTCAGTAAGAATTTTCTTGAAGGGTGGTTGTATGTAACAACCCAAATCATTTAATTTTTATCATAGTTTTTTTATTATTATTTTAAATTTAATTAATTATTAAAATATATTAAATCAGACTTTTATTATTTTATTATTAAAGGGTGGGTGAAGTAATTAATGGAGGATAAGGTTGTTGGGGAATTAATGGGGGGATAAGGTTGTTGGGGAATTAATGAGGGGGATTTGGGAGAGGAGGATAAGGAAGAAGGGGAGGACTTGGAAGAGGGATCTCATTTTTGTTTTATAATTTCTTAAGGATAGAGGAGTAGGAGGAAATTTGAAGAATTGTTTTGGGAAAACTCTCACAAGGAACTATTGTTGCTGGGAATTTTGGGCTCGGGGGTTAGGAAACTACAAGGATTCCTAGAGCCAGGGAGCCGAAGAGGCTATTCCTAGTTGGATGGGAGGTTAATATTCAGTTGGGCAGTTTGGCAAGATCAAGAATAAGAGAACCAGGGACTAAATCAACTAATCTATAGGTAGAGGTAAGTATTTTTTTCATGTTATGGTGTTATTATATTGTTGTTGATTATTATGTTGCTGTAAAGAAAATAATGAAAGGAAAATAGTGAACTAAATTGAAATTAAGGTCTTACAATTAAGGAGTAAAAACTTCATAGAAAATAATTTTTAAGGGAGTAATCCCATCATTAAATGTGGCATTTAATTTACAATGGCTTCGTAATTTGTCAAAAGATTATTTTTTATTCTTTTAAAAAACAAAAAAACATCTATATAGACACAAAAAAAGTGTATAACAACAAAGTTGTAGATCACTTAAAGATCTTTACAATTATCTAGAGCGAAATAAAAATGGATTTTGAGAAAAAAAGTTGTGAGAAAATTGCAAATATTCTTTTTCCTGTCAAAATATTTATTTTTATATTATTTTGAAAATGAAGAAAACACATATCAAGAAACATAGAAACTTAATAACAAAGAAGTTGTATATATATTCAATATCTTTCCAAGTATGTAAGCAATGTCAAATATGGATGTTGGGACAAAATATTATAGAGAAATTACTAAATTACTATTGATACATTTTAGCGATGGGAAATTCTTATATAATATATATATATATATATATATATATATATATATATTGTTAAAAATAATGTGTTCCCATTATTAATACATGCACATTTCTAAAGTGGTTGAATGTTTATTTTTTATTCTTATTGGTCAAACTTCACAGTAGTCTGCATGGTAGTTTAAAAGACATTAAGGGTATTTTAAAAGGAACATGTGCACATTTTGAATAGTCTATACTTTTTTATGTGAGAGAATGTTCCCAAATTTTCAGTTGTCAATTTTTTAACCATCAACTTCATGCAAGATTCCTTTTATTTGTTCCATAAACTACTTCATGATGTTTTCATAAGTGATGTTATAATTTTTTTGTCTCCATAAAAGGGTGTTAGGGACCTTAGACATGGAATGAGGAGGAACACCAATATAGGGCCTAAAATATGATTTAATCTCTCATGGGCCTCATATATGGTCCCAAACCACATAGGCCTATAGAGGGAAAATTTATCCCGTGGATATTATATTTTCACCATTATGAGTTTTTCCACACCAATGATGAGTTTAAAGGCCCTAGTCATGGTTGGAGGATCAAAACAAATGTCTTAGGGAATGAAGCGTGATTTTAGAATTCATGGGCCATCATGCATCGGGTTTGAAACCATCACATGGGACATTTATAATGAACCTTAACCATTCTAAATATTGCACAATAGGGATTGTGTTAGGGCCTAATATGGCCCACATGTGAAAAACAATATATTGGCCCTTAAATTTGATGCTTTGTGGATTGTTCATCATGCAAAGGGCCCTATAATATCAAATAGACTCACGAAGGGAATATGGAAATAATCACTTAGTTAAGGATGTCTTAGGCTTTATTGTGGCAGATAGATGATAGTTGTATATTAGTTATTTGATAAGACATATATATTAATAAAATGATTTTGATTACATCATTACTAAAAATATGAGAATGAATATTGGTAATCGTAGAATTTGCATACAACATTAATGTCACAGGATGCATGCACATTATGTAAAATTAAAATTTTTAGGAGGGAAAGTATCATATGTCCATGTTATCTAATGACTTTATGTAAAATTTATTTTTTCCTAAAAAACATGGTGGTGGTTGGGACTACATAAACCAAATAATTAAATTCATGATTTCCAAATCATTTGTCATTGTGTTTCACTTTGACAATATTTTTAAATAGTTTACCAAGACTCATCTTTGATGAAATCGCATGCATTTATAGATCTATTTCTATTGATTAAAAATATATATTTTTATATAAATGTTACTATTTGAGGAGTCACATGCATTTATAGATATATTTTTATTAATTCCATATATATATAGTGTTTCCTATTATTTTAATACTTTTCGTATAACATGTATCACAATTTAAAAATACGTGTCTATGTTTTTGCAATAAAATTTTAACACGATCATTTTCAAAAAATTGACATTTTCGCCTACAAACTACAAAAAGCATATTGATTATATTAACACATTTATTAATTGTTTTATTATTAATATAAAGTGAGGTGAATTTTATAGTCTAATATGACACTTGACATAAGTCATCCCAATATAATATTTGAAAAAAAAAAATCCCAATATGGAATATATTTGACCATAACTACTTATAAATATAACAATTATAAATGTAATTATGAACAATTAGTATAATTTTATCAATAAAATAAATGAGAAAATAACATTTCATAAAAAAAAAATTCTTTGTAAACATGTTTAATCAGAATTTGTCTCTTGTTGGAAATTAAACAATTCACCTTGAAGATGAATTTAGCATTATATGACACTAATAGTTGTAAGTTTTTGGAACTACAATCCATTGTAAATGATTTCATAAAACTAAAGTTAAACATTATATGACAACTCTAAATTCTAATGAGTGATATGTTAGCACCGCCATTTTTCCTTCAGTTAGAGTCGGTCTTAGTCGAGTAATGGCTTGTGTGTCAAGGCATGTGAGGTCAGGTACTTAACAACAAAAGGGTCGAAGTTAGCAAGTGGACGGTTGGCCCTTGGATTCGGGAAGGGATGTCAGAGCCAAAACATGTGTAAAAGTATGAGTCTGTTCCCAGAGAGTTGCGTCCTATCAAAAAGGGAGTCTCTACATGCTCCAGGTCGAGGCAAGTTGTTAATAGAAGTCGTGTAGGCAAGTGTAGTTACCATTATCAGCTCATTATGAAGGTTGAGAAAATGTATCACGTATGCCCTGCAGCCTTTATCAGTTGTACTTTACATGCGCAGATGTGCTATGGAAAATCTACAGTTCATTTCGAAACATCCAGTCTCCATGAATTCAGTGTTCATTTCCACGATTCCTCCTCCCACCTGCTTTGTTATAAATTATGGATGCTCCGCACGCATTCTATTCGCGAATCAGGTTTATGCATTGTTTGTAATCTTTTCTTGTAATCCTAGATTGATCAAGTTTTCTACCTTGGGCCTTGTTGGATCCACCACGTGCAAGAAAAATACGGTTTGCACCATGGAAACCTCCCAAAACATAAGAAAGGGAATGCCAATTGGTAGAAGCACCAAGCCCAAGCCCCAAAGTGAATGGGATTCATTCTTACTCACAGCAGGCATCCCCAAGGATCCAAAGGGAGTTTTTCCTCTACCCGTGGAAACAATGATATCACACCGTGCAGAGCCGGTAGGGGAAGAAGTTGTGTAGGAAGGAAGGATGTTAGAATGCCTATCTCCCCAACAAAATATACCTCGAAGAAGGGGTAGGCCAAGGAGCACTAATGTTCGAGACCCATCTCAGTAGTGGAAACAGGCGCAACTCACCATCGACAAACTTTACCAAGAAAATAGGGAACTGAGACAGCAGCTAGCAGCAAAGACCCTTGAAGTGTTAGCATCGCAAAGCTGCGAAGGAAACGTGGCATGGATCAAGAGACAACTAAGAGAGGCACAAAATGCAATCGTACAAATGCATGAAATACAAAGTCTGTTAGAAGAAAGGAATGTGAAGCGGCTGAGGAAAAAGCCCGTGCAACTCTTGCTAGTGTGCATAAGAGACATGATTAACTAAGTCCATTCTCGTATCCTCAAACGGAGAGAAGATCTTGAAATTTTTTAAGGAGGCATCGTCCTTAGATGTTTTTTCATTTTGGTAACGACCATGACAATCAGCAGCCAATCACCACGTACACTCCCCAACAAATGAGCGCATGGTATAAATCAAAGTCGTTACAGTAGGTAGCGGGACCCTGACAGAATATTTGATCGTTCAAAACTTTTTCTGAAGGAAGGCATTGACACATCATTCTCCCCATGATGAGACCTCACTGGTAACCAAATCCCCATGGTAGAATACAAGCAGTCGTGATGTGGCTAGATGCAGTTGTTTTCTATTTTTGGAAAGGTGTTATGTGAAGAGTCATTCAACACAGAGTAGTCAGTTTCCTAAACTTTAGAGATAGTAGCTAGAGATCATGGTATCCCAAGATGCACCCTCACCTATATATTTTATATTTTCAATGTAAGTCGGGTTGGTTGGCAAACTAGTGTAGACAGTGACTATTGAATGTAGTTTGAGTTTGATCGAAATTTAATGCAAAAGTCTTGAAGCTTGATGAAAAGATTCTAATTGTAGTAGTTGGATGTATTATTTCCTTTCTTTGTGTACGTACTTCATGTATTATTTATTCATATACATTTTTGTCTAAATAAGAACATATTTTTGAACACGGGATTCACTGCGCACTGCCCTGGTATTCACCCCATTTACACAAACCATTTTCCTCTAAGTTAACTCTGAATTCATCCTCAGTGGTGCTCCGAGTTGCTTTCTGTGTTTTCCCCCCCGCCACCTCACACAATGATTTTTCACTGAAGATTATTTCTCGCTTAGCCTTTATCCTCTCAAGTTCAGTCACCGAGTCATTTTTTTCTATCGTTTTATTGAACCGACTCCATGGCCCAAGGTCTTACTCTCTTGCGCCAATATAACCAGAACTTATTATTTCAAAGGTATTAAATCTAGTTGATATCTCAAAATCATATTATCTACCGAGACAAAGTCTACTAAGAGAGCCCTCTCCAGGTCCGAAAGGCTAGTTTTGGATCTCAAATTTGGTTTGTAGGTTGTCTCTTTCATTCATTTCTTAGTCGAACGAAGTTTACAGAGATCTAACATTCCAACTCCACTATCGAGAATGAAATTGAATAAATTTTTCCTGGGAGAATGACTAAAGTTACAGTTTTGGCCCCTGAGGGTAACAGAGGGACAAACACCTATGTTGGTTGAAACCATTAGCCTAGTGAGTCTAGTAAAAAATACCAGTAGCACCAAGTAACGTGGTTCAGGAACCCTGGCTTTAAGGATGATATATACTAGAGCAAAGCCTGGCCCAAACTTGGTAGAGCCTATGTACGACCCTGAGAAAATTTTGTGCAGGAATAAAGAAAAAGAACCAGACTCATTCTATTACCTGGACAAAATTCTATCCCTACCCAAGGATGACATGCAGAGCATTGATGACCTTGAGTTCGACGCGTTATTTGAACAAACCTTGTTCAGGTCTAAGTCGAAAACTAGCTTGGACGAGATAGTTTTCGACCAAAAGAGATTCCAAGACCTAGTATCTCATAATATCCCCCAAACCCCAAACCCTCCTAGAGCCATGTCTTTCATATTATCCCCCCTCGTTCTGCCAGTGCAACTGCATGATTTTCCCCAAAATTATAGTCATAGGATTAAGCTCTACGATGTTGAAGGGAACGTTTCAACCCAAAAGCATCTGGATTGGTTCAATGATTTCGTCAACCTAGAAGAGGTAGACTATGTAGACATGAATATTAGGTTGTTCATGTAGAGTCTTGCGGGGGAGGTGAGGAAGTGGTTCAAATCTCTTCAAGCATTAAGTATTCAAGACTTCACCACATTCGAAACGTCCTTCCTTACTAGATGGGGAGACAAGAAAAATCCCTTGCAGTTATTAATGCAGTATAATAATATGAAGAGGGCACCGGAGGAAACAGTGAAAGAATTCTTAGCCCGTTTCATTATTTTTTATAACTCAATCCCTGCAAAAGTCCATCCACCCCCTGGGGATGCACAGATGCGATATGCAGAGTCTTTCAACAACGATTTCACCCTGTTGTTGAGAGAAAGAAGATCAAAAAATCTGGACACAATGATGAGCGACAAAATCAAAATTGAGGTAAACATTATGGCATTGGGAAAGATCAAACAAAGATTCAACAAGGGTGATAAGAAACCCCAAGGAGATGCGCAACCATCGACATCGAGGTCCACAGATGAAAAATTTGACTTAATGATGAGGACCATAGAGAAACTAATGGAAAAAATGTTTGTGGGAAATAGACCTGCTACCCAAGAATAGCATGACCCCCAGCCCAAGAATCAGAACCTTAGAAGGGGTCAAGTTCCTTAGATCAGACAGAGGGAACAAAGATACCAGGGTGACCAGTAGACAAGGCCTCCATTCCAAAACAATTACGCGGACAAGGATTTCGATTAGATGTTCGGAGACCAAATATATTATTTCGATGACAAGAACCTGCACGTGTTTTTAACAAAGGGAGAACATGATCGGTACATGAGAAAAAATGATGATTTTATGCTGGAAACGAATGACACATTGTTTTGTGAAATAGATGATGCGATGTCCTAGGAAACAAAAGAGTTCAAGAAGGGTTATCAGAATTACATCATGCAGTTTTAGAAGAAATATAACCTCAGGAACAAGGAGGCACATATTGAACCTCAACAGACAAATCCCATAAGGAAATATCTGGCGAACACCCCTTCCACAAGCCGACTAAGGATAGAAAATTCGGTCAAGGATGCAACTGAAAAAGTAAAGTCAAAGGAGGAGGCCCCGAGGAAGATGACGGAAAAAAGTCGGGAATAAGGTGGAAAAGAGGTAGAGAAGGTCTGTCCTCCCTTTAACTTTGAGAATGAAATGGCCAAGATCAAAATCTATGTCCCTTTTAACGAACTTATCATAAAGGGTGAATATTAGGAGAAAATTATTAAGATGCTAAAAATGGGAGGGACCCCTGATACTTTGAATGTCCAATACAATCACCCTGCTATTTTGTTTAGTCTGCGCATTGAAGAGACAAGCAATACTGAGGACTTCCCTCCATTCTATGTCAGTCTAAAGGTTCATGACATGACCCTACATAACGCCATGCTAGATTCAAGTGTGTCTCACAACCTCATGCCAAATTTTATCATGGGCGAATTGGGTTTGGACGTCAGCAGGCCCTATGAGGACCTTTTCTCTTTTGATTCAAGGAAATTCAAGTGCTTGGGTCTCATCAAGGAATTGGTCATGTCATTGGCCCAAATTCCTTCGAAGAACATGGTTATGGACATGGTCATGGTGGACATACCCCCTAATTTTGTCTTGATGTTGTCCAGGTCGTGGGCTGTGAAATTAAAAGGGACCCTGCAAATGGCCATGTCATACGCCACCATTCCTATCTTTGGCCAGGATAGACAGTTTTATAGAGAAGTGCTGCTGAAATACATGGGAAGCAGCAAGATGCAGCCAAATAACCATCCTATATACTCCGTTGACACTGAGGTTGGTTCCTCTATATTATAAAATGACCTGATCTTGGAAGAGAAGAGCCTACAACCATCATGACAACCGATGGGGAAACCACGCGACAAGAAGAAGAGTGCACCGACCCGAATAACCATGCATAAAACGAGATATGGAACATGAGTTTCGATGGCGCTGTCAGTAAGGAAGGAGAAGGTTTTGTTGTATGGATAAGCCCCCCCGAGGCGGGTACAAAGCTGTGTTCGTACAAGCTCGCGTTCGAATGTACAAACAACATGGTCGAGTATGAGGAACTAATTTTGTGCCTGAAGGTGTTGAAATAATTATGCACAAAGTGGATAGCAATGCGTGGAGACTTCAAGCTGGTTATAAAATAGGTCAAAGGAACATATCAATCCAAACACCTCAGGTTGAGAGTGTACAAAAACCTAGCACTAGACCTCCTCGAAGAATTCTCGGAGTATGAGCTATCGACAATCCCAAGGGGAAAAACTAAAATCTCCGATGCATTGGCCACCTTAGCCTCAGTTTTTTAAATTCCTATATTTCCAAACAGAAAATACAAGATTTAATTCCAACATAGGTTGATGGTGCCTGATAATATCAAACATTGGTAGGTGTTTGAGGATGAAAAAAAAGTGGAGAGATTCCTTTGAATGAGAGATGAGTTCGCTAATATAAACCTTGATGATGAGTGTTGTTGTGACGAAGACAAGATCACATATGTGTGTAGTGATGAAGACCCTTTCTAGAACCAAATAGTGGGAAGGGACATAGTGCAACTGAAGAACAACATCATCCCAAAGGGGCTAGTTCTGTTGGAAAAGTTGTTTGACGAAAACGATGTGGCTAGAAATCCCAAGATCACTGCAAATGATGAGGATGTTGAAGATTGCAACATCGGGATTGAGGAGAACCCGAAAATAATCAAATTTTCAAAAACACTCAGTCTAGAGGTTAAACAAGATTACATCAATATCATGAAGAATTTCCTAGATGTTTTCCTTGGAGTTATGGCGACTTGAAGGTTTACGACACTAAAGTGATCTAGCACGTCATTCCTCTCAAATTATAACAGAGACCTTTCAAACAAACGCTGAGATGGATAAATCCCATGCTGTTGTCACTAATCTAAAAGGAGGTAAAGAAACTCTTCGAGGATAAAATTATCATTTCTTTAAGGTTTTTGAAATGGGTGGCCAACTTGGTGCCTGTAAGGAAAAAGAGCAACGAAATAAGATTTTGTGTGGAATTTATAAACTTGAACATAGTGTCCCTCAAGGACCACTACCCTCTCCCTAAAATGGAATATATTCTACATAAGATGGTGGGGTCCTAGAATATGTCCATGCTGGACAGTTTTTCGGGTTACAACCAAATCTTGGTACTCTCGGATGACAGGGAAAAGACTGCTTTTACGACACCATGGGGGACATTCATGTATGCTAAGATGCCTTTCAGCTTGATCAATTCCACGGCTACCTTCCAAAGGGAAATGGACATTGCGTTTTTTGATGAAAATGAAAATTTTATTGTGATCTATTTGGATGACATCACAATATACTTTGACTCCGACGAACAACACCTCAGACCTTTGAAAAATATTTTTTAGAAGTGTAGGAAGTTCAACATATCGCTAAATAAGAGGTAATCATATTTCAGGATGGAAGAAGGGAAGTTTTTGGGGCACATCATCTTAAAAGAAGGCATTAAGATAGACCCCAATAGGGTTGAAGGAATCCTAAAAATTGGCACTCCGTGCAGTAAGAAGGAAGTGCAATCCTTCCTAGGAAAAGTAAACTTTTTGAGAAGATTCATCCTAAACCTGGCAGAGATTATAAAACATATCACCTTCATGCTTAGAAATGGGAACGAGATCAAGTGGAACCTGGAAGCTAGGAATTAATTTGAAGGTATCAAGATAGCGCTGACTAGAGCTCCTGTGCTATCCAGTCCATACTTCACGAAAGATTTCATCATGTTTTCATTCACCTCGGAGCATACGTGACAACTGCGTCTGAGGATCCCTCGTAGTAGTGCTCTATTTGTGCTGTGTGTGCCGGGAACTTTCCTAGGGGGGTCCCAGGGGGGGGGGGGGCAGGTATGCCCCCCCCTGGTACGCGTAGCGTTCGGGGCAACGCCTCAAAATTTGTTTTTGGGTGGTTTTTGCTATTTTTAGTGGTTTACTAAAAATAATCCCGGTTTTAGGGATTAGGGTTTTGGTATCTATGGAATACCTAAAAAAATTGTATATATTGTATAGTGAATGGTGAAATTCGATATAATGAATATAAGAAAGGTTTTCCCAGTTGAGGGTTTTCGGTATATATCTCTGTGTATTATGTGAATGAGAGATTGATCAAATTATGTTTTGCTTAAGAATATATATGCATTGCTTTACTTCACAGGTTTAAAACTTACATGTAGTATCAGAGATCGTTTTTGGCTTCAGAGGGATGCCTTTGTTGTTGAGGGTTTGGCTCGGTCTTGATAGATCAAGTTTATCTTGGGTCTGTGATAAACTTGGGTTTAGTGGGAGATTTTGCAGTGGAGATTCAAGTATAGAAAGAGGAATGGCGAGCTCATCTAGAATCGAGATAGAGAAGTTCAATGGTAAAAACTTTGAGCTACGGAAGTTGAAGATGGAGAACCTTCTTGTAGACAAATAACAATGGAATGTTGTGGATCATGGTACACAACCTACTGGTACACTGTCTACTAGCACAAAGGCTACTGGTACACAACCTACTAGTGCAAAAAATACTAGTACACCACCTACTGGTATGTCGAAGGAAGATTGGGAGAAGTTGGATAGAAAAGAAAGGAGTACTATTCGACTCTGCCTAGAAGATTCGGTGTTGTTGAATCTCTCAGGAGAATCTACAACCAAGGAACTATGGGATAAGTTGGGGAATTTGTATCAATCAAATTCCTTGGTAAACAAGTTGTTTCTTCGAAAGAAGTTGTATCATCTTAGGATGGAAGATGGAGATTCTGTAATAGAACATCTAAATGCCTTTAATACATCTGTAAGTCAACTTGGCTCTGTTAATATTACGATTGCAGAAGAAGATAAGTGTATTACTTTGTTATGTTCTTTGCCAGACTCTTGGGATAATCTGGTTGTAGCAATAGGTAGTACCACTCAATCTACATTGAAGTATGAGGATGTAGTTTCATCCTTGTTATTTAAAGAGATGAGGAAAAAAAACATGGATGGTCATAACACAGATGCTTTATTTGTAAGAGGTCGTACCCAAGACAGGAATCCTGGTAAGCCTTCAGGGTGGAGATCAAAATCTACAGGTAGATCTAAGTCTCCAGGAAAATCTTTGAGAAAATGTTGGAAGTGTGGTAAAACAGGGAATTATAAGAAAGATTGCAAGTCTAAGAAGGTTGAAAAACCAAAGGGATCTGATAGTACCTCTTTCATAGAGGCGAAAACCTCCAATGAAGAAGGAGGTGATGTTTACCTGACATCTACAAGTACAGATGCAGACTGTGATGTATGGTCAATCGACTCAGGTGCGTCATACCATATGACTCCTCACAGGGAGTGGTTCTCTAAATACGAAAAATATGATGGTGATGATGTATTCCTAGGAGATGACTCGACAACAAAAATCTTGGGACATGGAAGAGTTAAGTTGTTGCTAAAAGATGGAAGGATTAGAACTCTCCCTGGGGTTCTGCACATTCCAAAACAAGCCAAGAGCTTAATATTTGTAAGCAAGATGGAAGATGCAGGAGTGGATACTGTATTTGGAAAGGGCACTTGAAAGATGGTACGAGGAGAAATGGTGTTGATGAGGGGATTTCGGTGTGGAACTCTTTACAAGTTGTTGGAAAGAACTTATACTAATGGGTGTAATAGTTCTGGTGTCCCTGAGCAGAGAAATGAAGGAAACAAGACCAATAATGTCCCAGAAAACAAGACCATATTGTGGCATCAAATACTGGGGCATATTGTAGAAAAGGGCCTTCGAACACTACATGGTAAAGGTATGGTTGGAGGTATGTCTAATTGCACTCCAGTTTTGATTTCTATGAACATTGCATATATGGTAAATAGAATCAAGTAAGATTCCCATTTGGTGCTACAAGAGCAAAGGGGATCTTAGAGTCGATACACAGTGATGTGTTTGGACCTGTTCCTGTTCCATCCCTAGGTAAATCTGTGTATTATGTTTCATTCATAAATAATTTTTCAAGGAACACATGGACTTATTTTCTTAGAAATAAATCTGAGGTATTTGATAAATTTAAAGAGTTTAAGACTTTGGTAGAAAATCAGATAGGGAAGAACATAAAGGTATTAAGAACAGATAATGGTGGATAATTCTACAGAAATGAATTCGAAGAATTTTGTAAGAAGTGTGGTATAGCAAGGCAGAAGACTACTCCATACACTCCTCAGAAAATTGGAGTTGAAGAAAGGATGACCAAGACACTGATGGAAAAAGCAAGGAGCATGCTCAGTGGTTTTGGGTTAGGACAATAATTCTAGGCAGAGGCAGTGGGTACAACATGTTACTTGGTCAATCGATCACCTTCATCAACATTGGATGATAAAACACCACATGAGGTATGGTCTAGAAAGAAACCCTCTCTTCAACCTCTTAGAGTGTTTGGTTGTGATTCTTATGTACATGTTCCAAAGGAAAATAGAAGTAAGCTGGATAAAAAGCCTAAAAAGTGTATCTTTATTGGTTATAAAGATGGTGTGAAAGGTTATAAGCTTTGGAACCCAAAAACCAACAAAACTGTTTACAGTCGAGATGTTGTTTTCAGAGAGGTAAAAGATGTGTCCAAACAAGAATTCCTACCAACGCAAGACGAATCTGAGAAAATAGATCTTGAGTTGGATGATGCAAAATCTGAATCATCTAAAGAAGAGGAAGCAGAAGAAGAAGAAGAAGAAGAAGAAGAAGAACCTCATACCCCAGTATTGAGGAGATCAATGAGAGATAGAAGGAAACCAGAAAGGTATATTCCACCTGATTTTCGTTCCAATTTTTCTTTATCTATTACTGATGGTGATCCCAGAACTGTCAGGGAAGCAATGGATTCAGAGGATAGTAAACTTTGGAAGAATTCCATCGTTGAAGAAATGGATGCCTTGGATAAGAATGAGGCATGGGATATAGTTGAGTTGCCAGCTAGAATAAAATTTGTTGTTAGCAAATGGTTGTTTAAGAAGAAGTTTAATGCACAAGGTAAAGTGGAGAAATACAAAGCTTGGTTAGTAGAAAAAGGTTATTCCCAAGTTGAGGGAATTGACTTTGGTGAAATTTTTTCTCTTATTGCTAAGTTAACTTCTATTAGATTTATTTTATCTATTGCTGTTGCTTTTGATCTTGAAGTGGAACAGATGGATGTGAAGAAAACATTCCTACATGGGGATCTGGAAGAAGAAATCTACATGAAGCAGCCAAAAGGCTTTGTAGTGAAGGGAAAGAAAGAGTTGGCATGTAAGCTAAAGAAGTCACTATATGGTCTGAAGAAATCACCTAGGATGTGGTACCAAAAGTTTGACACATACATCCTTGGATTGGGATTTGTAAGAAGCAGGGTTGATCACTGTGTATATTCCAAGCAGGTTGGTAATCACTTCATTTATGTAGTGTTGCATGTTGATGACATGTTGTTGGTAGGAAATAACATGGATATTATCAAGGAGGTGAAATCAAAACTATCCTCCAAATTTGACATGAAGGATCTCGGTGCTGCTAACTTCATTCTGGGAATGGAGATTAAAAGAGATCATGCAAACAGGAAACTCTGGTTGAATCAGAGAAAATATGTTGAGACGATATTGCAGAGTTTTAATACACATGGAAGTAAAACGGTCAAGGTTCCTATTCCTATAGGTGTAAAGTTATCTGTAGATCAATGTCCCAATACACAACAAGAAGAAGAGGACATGTCCCATGTTTCGTATGCCAGTGCAATTGGCAGTTTGATGTATGCAATGGTCTGTACTAGACTGGACATTGCACATGCAGTGGGAGTTTTGAGTAGGTATATGTCAAAACCAAGGAAGGAGCATTGGACAACAGTAAAGAGGGTCTTCAGGTATCTGCGTGGCACTACTAGTTATGGATTGTGCTACTAAGGAAGACTAGGATTGGACATAGTGCTGGACATACATGGATTTGTTGATGCAGACTGGGCTGGAGATCTGGATCGTAGAAGATATACAAGTGGGTATGTGTTTAACCTATTTGGAAGATCAATCAGTTGGATGAGTAAAAGACAGGCTGTAGTGGAACTCTCAACTATAGACGCTGAATACATGGCAGCCACTCATGCAAGAAAGGAAGCAGTATGGCTACAAATATTGTGTTCAGGTATTGGGTTGGTACAACAAGCAGTGAGATTAGATTGTGACAGTCAGAGTGCAATATTTTTGGAAAAGAACCTAGCTTATCATTCAAAGACAAAGCATATTGATGTTTAGTATCACTTTGTGAGAGACATGGTTGAGGAAAAAAAGGTGTTGCTGGAAAAGGTTGACACTTTGAAGAATGTTGCAAATTCATTGACAAAGTCTGTGAGCATAGAAAAATTCTCCTGGTGTAGAGTAAAAATGGGCATTGTTGCCCTGGATTGTTGACTATATAATCCCTTGGACCCCTGGATGCAAAGAAAAAAACAAGTGGGAGAATGTTGGGTATGTGTTATATTCTTTGCATGTGTGTGTGTGGGCATGTCATATATGACAACTGCGTCTGACAATCCCTTGTAGTAGTGTTCTGTATGTGTCATGTGTGCCAAACACTTTCGTAGGGGCCTCCCAGGGGGGGGCAGGTATGCCCCTCCTGGTTACGCACAACGTTTGGCACCAGGCGTAGCCTGGGGTTGATGGGGTTCAGGGCAGCGCCCCAAAAACATTTTTTGGGCGGTTTTTTCTATTTTTAGCGGTTTACTAAAAATAATCCCGCTTTTAGGGATTAGGGTTTTGGTATCTACGGAATACCTAAAAACATTGTATATATTGTATAGTGAATGGTGAAATTCAATATAATGAATATAAGAAAGGTTTTCCCAGTTGAGGGTTTCCGGTATATATCTCTGTGTACTATGTGAATGAGCCATTGATTAAATTATGTTTTGCTTAAGAATCTATATGCATTTCTTTACTTCACAGGTTTAAAACTTACATTGACTAGTTTTCCTATGCTAGCCAGTCTAGACTTCACGAAATATTTCATCATGTTCTCATTCACCTCGAAGCATACGATTGTCGGTGTGCTGTTATAGAAAGATGAGCATAACTTCGAGAAGCCCATAGCCTATTTCAGCCAAACGTTGAGGGATGATCCATTATGGTACAAAATTATGGAGAAACAAACATATGCCTTAGTGAAGGCCCTAAAGGAGTTCAAAACGTACATATTACACTCCCACGTTATCGCTTACATGCCCAACAATTCAGTCAAGGATATCTTGACTCAACCTGACCCAGAGGTAAGGAGAGGTAAGTGGATAGCAGCCAGGGATGATTTTAAGGATGGAAATTTGTTTTAAAATGTAGAAACCTTAGCGAATCTTGTTAATCCTTCATATGCCAACTATAAATATTTGGTGATATTTTTGCAAAAATATTCAAATTTATAAGGATTTTATATAGTTTTTATAAAATTTTGATGATTTTTAAGGTAAAATAATTTTATCCTATAGAATTTGGGTGAATCATTTTTAAAATAGCGAATCTCGTTTTTGGAAAAACCATGGAAAATTAGCCCATGAGTGAAATTTAGCCACTAAAATCATGCATGAATTAGCATCCATGCTTGAATATGACCTCGAAATCAAGCCCACGAAGCTGATCAAGGGTCAGGGCCTTGAAATGTTGATGGTGCAGTTGAAATATGACATTTTGGGGATCAACTTCATCATCGATCTATCAGAAAACCATTAAGAAGAAACAACTGTGCAGGTCTCTCAAGAGTTCATTGATTCACCGTGGTATACAAACATCATCTATGTGCTAATAAATCTGCAAGCCCCTCCGATTTTAAGCAATACCAAGGCCATATTTTTAAATCTCAAAGCGGTTAAGTTCTTCATTCTGGATAGTTCACTATACTGGAAAGATCCTGGAGGGATATTGCTAAATTGTTTGCTGGAAAAAGACGCAAAACAAGATATAGAAGATTTTCACAAAGGCGACTATGGAGGACACCACTAATAGAAAACCACAATGCAAAAAATCCTAAGAGAGGGTTACTATTGGCCTACCATATTCATTGACGTATACACAGAAGTTTGCAGCTATCACGAGTGTCATATTTTCGATGGAAGAATAAAATTGTAGCCCCTACCACCAAAACCGATCTTAGTTGAAGCACCTTTCATGCAGTGGGGCTTAGATTTCATAGGGGGAATAAAGATACCATCCTCTGTGCAACATATATGGATACTCACTACCACATATTACTTCATGAAATGGATAGAAGTAATCCCCACGAAGTAGGCTACTGATGCAATCATCATCCAATTTTTGGAGACAAACATCCTGTCGAGATTTGGATGCCATGTCAAGATCATAACTAATAACGTGGTCGCATTCAAGTCCAATAAGATGAAGAAGTTATGTCAGGATTACAATATAACCTTGGGGCATTCTACAACATACTACCCGCAAGAGAATGGGTTAGCAGAATCATCGAATAAAACCCTGACTAGGATCATCAAGAAACTCCTGCAAGACAACAATAAGTCCTGGCATAAAAATATTATCTATCCATTGTGGGCGGACAAGGTTACCACCAATAAGTCCATCTAGACATCACCTTTCCAGATTGTATATGGTGCAGATGCAATTTTCCCCACCTCACTAGGGTTGCCTGTCAAAAAGTTTCTGCAAGAGCAGGAAGTCGAGCCAGATGACATGCAGAGGAGAATAAATCAGCTGATCCACACACAACAAATGAGAGAACATGTGTACAATTGATCACAACTCCATTAGGAAAGGATGAAGAAAACTTTTTACAAGCACTCTAAGCAGGAGGAGTTTCAGTTGGGGGATATGGTGTTGAAATGGGACGCAAGAAATGAAGATAAAGGGAAGCACGAAAAGTTTGACAATCTTTGGACAGGTCCTTTCAAAATCGGTGCATATTGTGGAAATAACGCCTATTTTCTAGAAGAACTAAATGGAGAGTTTATTGGTTGGGGGCCTTTAAACGGCAAGTTCCTCAAACACTATTTAGTGAAATAAAGTCTGTTTAATTCAGATACAGTTTTAAATAATCATTTTGTTTTTGTGTCAAGTCATTTGGTCAGCAAAAAATTAAAGCCCGAAGTGAAGGCCCTGAGTTTCAGCATCTAGACCAGAAAAACAGGGAACTGAAACAACAACTAGCAGCAAAGACCCTTGAAGTGTCAGCATCGGAAATCCGTGAAGGAAACATGACGTGGCTCAAGATACATCTTAGAGAGGTGCAAGATACAATCGTACAATTGCGCAAAACGTAGAGGTTGTCAGAAGAAAGGAAAGTGAAGCATTTCAGAGAATGTGAAGCGGCTGAGGAAAAAGCTCGTGCAGCTCTTGCCAATGCGTAGAAGAGACATGATTAACTGAGTCCATTCTCGTATCCTCAAACGAAGAGAATATCTTGACAATTTTGAAGGAGGCATCGTCCTTAGACATTTTTTCATTTTGGTAACAACCATGACAGTCAATAGCCACTCGCCACATACACTCCCTAGCAAATGAGCGCGCGACATAAATCAAAGTCGTTACAGTAGGTAGTAGGACCCTAACAAAATATTTGATCATTCATAATTTTTTCCGAAGGAAGGAATTGACACATCATTCTTCCCATGACGAGACCTCCCTGGTAACCGAATCCCCGTGGGAGAATACAAGCAGTCATGATGCGGCCATACGTAGTTGTTTTCTATTTTTTGAAAGGCGTCATGCAAAGAGTCATTCAGCACAGAGTAGTCAGTTTCCTAAACTTTAGATATAGTATCTAGAGAGCAGAGTATCCCAAGAGGCACCCTCTCCTATATACTTTATATTTTCAATGTAAGCTAGGTTGGTTGGCAAACTAGTGTAGACAGTGACTATTGAATGTAGTTTGAGCTCGATCGAAATTTAATGCAAATTTTCTGAAGCTTGATGAAAGGATTATAATTGTAGCAGTTGGATGTATTTTTTCCTTTCTTTGTGTACATACTTTTTGTATTATTTATTCATATCTATTTCAGTCTAAATAGGAACGTATTTTCGAGCCCGGGATTCACTGCGCAATGCCCTGAGATTCATGCCATTTAGAAAAACCGTTTTCCTCTAAGTTAACTCTGAATTCATCCTCAACGGTGCTCTGAGTTTCTTTTTGTGTTCCCCCGCCTCACACAACGATGTTGAACTGAAGATTGTTGCTTTCTTAGCCTTTATCCTCTCAAGTTCAATCACCGAGTCATTTGTTTCTATCATTTTCTCGAACCAACTCCATAGCCCAAGAGCTTACTCTCTTGTGCCATTATAACCATAACTTATTATTTCAAAGGTGTAAAATCTAGCTGACAGCTCAAATTCATATTCTGTACCAAGACAAAGTCTCCAGGTCTGAAAGGCTAGTTTCAGATCTCAAAGTTGGTTTGTAGGTTGTCTCTGTCATTCGTTTCTCATCCGAATGAAGTTTATAGAGAGCTAACATGATACATCTTAAATTTAATTTAAAAACACAAAAATAATTAGCATATTTGTTATACATTTTATAAATCAAACAACAACATCATCAAAATGATTTGAAAAAACACAATATACATGTGTGTTGTACTATTTAAGGAGCACCAATTCAATTGAAATCATATCAGAGTGGTTGTTACATAAAAATGCATCGAAAAACAATTTAATTGACATAGAACGTATGCAAACTTCCACAATTAAAGTTTTTCGTAGGTTGTGCTTTGCAAAGGAAATAAATTTCCGGTGCCTCTAATAATTTAGTGCATGGATTGATCCTCTACCTCATCCTAAGTGTTTAGCCTCACATCTCCTCCTCTGTGGAAAAACAACCGATAATCCAGAAGATTTGTTAACATGTCTTATCACTAAATATTAAGTATTTACTTTGCCTCGACCTGCTCCTCCATGAGATCCTCACCCGTGTACTTAATAAGAAGCTCATCATGTTTCTTATTCTCCATAAACATGCACTAGATCACTTTCTCATCCAGAAGGGGCACATGGGGAACAAACTCTCGCTCTCTCTACTGCTAGTTTTCCTTGTACTACTCTCCCATTTATTCCGCCACATCCTCATCTTCCTCAAATAGGACCAACTTAATTTCAAAGACCTCAATTCTCTTAATCGTCAACCTAGCCTCCCTTTAGATAGGCTCGATCATCTTCCACTCCCCCAACACTCTTGCCCGCATCCCCTCCTCCATGGGTCACTCGAATTTATCCATGATATTGTTCTTTTAATACATGTTGTCATAATAAATAACATCAATTCTCTTGGAAATTGCATTCCTAGACCTTCTCTTCTTCACCTCAATGTTCTTATCAAATATCTATTTGACGATGTGGAGGAATTTTCTAGTCACACTTGTACAATTAATTATTTTATGATGGCATGTTACAATCTTCTAAAAACCAATTGTACAAGTGTGGCTAGGAAATTTCTCCTCAAATTCAAAGAGTTATTATATAAGCCTTATGAGGTGAATAAGAGGTGGTCTATGTATGATAGATACATAATTGAATTGAAAATAATTATTATGGTGATAGGGATTATGAGAATGATATCTTGAAGAAATTTTAGCGCCTTGTAGAGGAGGAGATGTAGGCCAGAGCATTGAGGGAGTGGTGGAGGATCAAGCATATCTAAAGTAAATCCAGGTTGATGATCAAGAGAATGGATTTTGTTTCCATTAAGTCAATCCCATTCTAGGAATATGAGGATGTGGTGAAAGAAAAGGGAGAGCGGGACAATGGAAACCAACAACAGAGAGAGAGAGAGAGAGATTTGGTTTCCCATGTTACCCTTTTGGAAGAGAAAGAGATAAAGTGCATGGTTGTGGAGAAGAAGAAAAATGATGAGCTTCTTGGTAAGTACAATGGTAAGGATCTCATGGAGGAGTATATTGAGGCCAAGGCTATTCTTAATATTTAATGATAAGGCATGTTGACAAAGCTTATGGATCATCGGTTGTTTTTCCAAATGTGCTTCTTAACGTCTATTAAATATACAATATGGATATTAGATCATTCTTGATATTGACACAATGTTATAATTAAGACATCCACCAAGGTCATTTCTTGTTGAACAAGGCAAAGGGGCACTAGGAAGCTCTAATTATAGAGCTTGCCAGTCTTAATTATGCCAAAGTAGAGGCCACGATGATAGACTTGGAAGGGAATGAAGTTGATGTGACCGGTTCCATAAGCAAGGGTGTCGATTACAGATACTTTGGGGCTATGAAAATCCTCCCCATCCTTAAAGAGGTATTAGATAAGCCCCCTCAAGGAGAAAAAAAGAAGGTGTATGTATGTGATCTACAAGCGAATTGATGCCAGTTCATATAATGGCTACAAGAATGACAAGGAGGGTATCTTGGAGAAAGTCGAGCGGCCTACAAAGGAGGAGATGCAAGGAAAAGAATTGAGGAAGTGGTAGAGGATCAAGTCCATGCACTAAAATAAGAGAGGCATTAAATATCAACCTATTTTTTTTCCTCCGCAAAGAAAAACCTCCAAAAAATTTAACTTTGGAGGTTTGCATATGTAGTTTTTGAATTAAATTGATTTTCTTATGGCTACTACTTTTGTTGCTACTACTGAACTTGAGGTTGTCGGCGTATCTGATTGACATGTAATCCTTTTTAGGAACACACACACACACACACACATATTAAAGGAATCTAAAATATAATACACAAACCTATATAACTAATTTCTATTTATCAAAAACTGAAATTAGTTTTTGTTTGCAAAACAAAAAGTGAAAAAGTAATTGTTGTTATTAAAAAAAACATACACATCGCGTCTAGTGCTCCCTAGCATGCATAAGGCACTGAATAGAGGTGTTTTGAATATAATGCATTGGTGTGTCATTGTTAGTTGAGCGTCGATATCTATAGCGATGTGTTGTGATATATAGCACATCTGATAAGGTTTGTCATACAAAATGATCCATGATGTTATTTCACATATGAAGTGTGTAATGTGGGGTGATTGGTTATACAGAACGCACTGTTAATTTTAATCCAAATAGTGTGCTTAGTTTTATTAAACACACTAACTCTCTATGTTAGTTAAATCATAGAACTCTTTTAACCAATGCATTGTCTTTTCTTGACTAACCATTAACAAACACATTTTAAAAGATGCACCAGAATGATAATTTTTATATTATGTTTCCCAGTAAAAATCACTTAACTACCTCGATGCATTTCATTTAACATCTTGCACCAACACTCCATTTCAAATTTGTATGCATTGATACTGGTATTTTGTATTATAATGCAATAGGAATGGTGCATCCCATAAAATGAATAGATACGGTAAATTATTATGTATTTTTATCATTGTATTGTAGTACACATGACCCATGTGTTTTAGTTATTTGACGCACTGAGAAGATATTTTTTTGTTTCAAAACATTGGTGGTGCATTCAATTAATAGAACACACCAGTGCATTTATCTCAATTGGTGCCCTTTCTAGCATCTTAGCGGTGTTTACCATAAAATGCACTACACTGATAATTTGTGAAAATTTAGTCGGTTTCTTGATCTTTACATTACCAGTGCATTGTTTGGATCCAAGGGCGCCAATAGGTGATTTTTTTTTATATCAAGTTACCTGGTGTGATGTGATAATACAAACACATCGTTGCTACTATTATATTGGAGCATCAATGTTTTCTTTAACGATGTGTTCTGTTTTCAAGAGCACCGGTTATAGGGGGTCCACCGAAACGACACAGTGAAACTATGTGTTTGGTTAACATAAATGCACAACCAACCCATATTTTATGAAATGTTACCATGGCGGTGCTATTTTTCTAACTGATAGTACCAATTCACTTTCTAGAGCATTGAATTGATGTTTATTGGTGAACCGTATAGTATAATGTACTCATTGAGTTTATGTCAGTATGGAATAGATCCACTATATTGATTCATTGCAAATAAAGTGGTGTGATTTGTTACTAGGAAAGCACCAGTGTGACCATGTTATTGAAGCACCATTGTTTAGTTTATCAAGGTGTTGTCAATAGTAGAGAATTAGACAAGGGATGTGAAAGGAAACACCCTACAACGCCAAATCGGTCAATATTTGTTTTGGTGCGGATATGTTAATTGCGTCGATGCATTTTTTTTAAACTGGTTACACCACTCAACTATATATCATGTCTCGTTTTTTAATGGTACACTTGGTTAAATGGAACGCACCAGTGATTCGGAGTTGGAAAAGCACTGACACATTATTTGTCAAGTGTTTTCCTTTATAACACACCGGATTTGGTTCATTTAAGAGGAATCACTGATTAATGTAAAACATGGACACATCAATGGAAATTCTTACTATGAAGTTAGCACAGGATGCACCATGTCGAGGTGAACCGAATTGAAATGGCTCACCATGTGGAGAATTTTTTTTTTTTTAAGTCCCAAATTTCAAGCTAAATTCAACTTTTAAACTCATGAAAATGGAAATGGGAAGGTAATAAAAAAATTACTTAGACTCTTATGTCCCGAGGAGGCATGGTTCCATCATTGAGAGGAAATGAAAATTCATTCTAATTTCCAAAAAATGGAAATGTGTGGAATATACACTAATGGAGCTATCGAAATCACTAAGAAGCATAGGAAATCGGGCATCCATGAAAATATAGTAAGCATTGGTGCTTTATTGAGATATTGGAAGAACTTGATGAGGTGTCACAATAAAAATTAGTTTGGTAATTTATTTTTATTTGCACTTACCGCAGTGCACCATAGGACATTGTGTATGTATCGGTACGTAAGATTCAATGGTATTGATGCACTTGGATAGGTGCTTGTTATTTTTTATAACTTATGACGGTGCATTTGAACATCTACAAATTGGTGTGTTATGTTTTATTTGAGTACTGGGATGGATGTACCATACATGCACACCTAGTAAAAAAAATTGCAAAAAACTTTTGACCACCCGTGTTCGCTAACAACCTTTGTTGTGAACAATGAAGGTGCGGTTGAACATTTTAGCACCAGTGTGGTATGTTTATATATGCACTGGTGTGTATAGTCTTGAAAGGATCATTGGAAAAAAAATCTCCACAAAAACCTTTGGACGCCCACCTCCGCTATAAACCGCTAAGGGATAATTTTTTGGGAAGATTCTGTAAAAACCTCCACAAGAAGGTGTTCTCCTTTTAGTGAGAGAGTCGAAGAGGAGGAAGATAGAGACAGAGTGGGCATGAGAGTGTGAGGCATGGCAAGGGAAGGTCTAGGTCTAGTTCATGGTCTAATTCTAGGTCTAGGTATAGATCAAGGTCTATGTCTAGGTCTTTCCATGCCTTTCCATGTATAGGTCTTTCCATGTCTAGGTCTTACCATGTCTAGGTAAAGACCATATCTTTCCTTGCCATGCCTTGCCTTGAAATGTGACAAAATTGCTAGTGCGTGAGAGTGTGAGAGGGAGGGAGAGGAAGACAGAGAGGGGAGGTAGAGAGAGAGTGTGTGAGAGTGTGTGAGGGAGAGAGAGGAATATAGAGAAGGGGTAGAGAGAGGGATAAATTTAGGAGAGATGGATAGATGTAGTAGAGATAGAGGAGATATAGTGGGATGGAGGGGGAGAGAGAGAGGGAGGAGGGAGGTAGAGAAAGAGTGTATAAGAGTGTGAGATGGGGAGAGAGAAAGACAAATAAGGGGGGTAGAGAGAGTGTGTGTGAGAGGGAAGGAGAGGGAGACAAAGAGGGGGGTTAGAGAGGAAGGGGGGGGAGAGAGGGAGACATAGAAGAGGGGGGTAGAGAGAGAGTGAGAGGAATGGGGGAGATAGAGAGAGACAGGGAGGGGGGCATAGATAGAGAAAGAGGGGTAGGGATAAAGAGTGAGACTGAGACTAACAATGAGGAGAGAGAGAGGGGGTGGAAGAGAGACGGGGGGGTAATAGGGGAGGGAGAGAAAAAGTGGAAGAGGGACAGGGGGAGAAAGAGTGGGGGGGAGATAAAGCAGTAGTGGGTGCGAGAGTGTGAGGAATGGAAATGAAAGGTCTAGTTGTAGGTATTTCCATTCCTTTCCATGTCTAGGTCTTTCCATGTCTAGGTATTACCATGTATAGGAGTGTGAGAGGGAGACCGAGTGAGGGGTTAGAGAGAGAGAGTGAGAGGAAGAGGGAAACAGAGAGGGGATGAAGTTAAAGAGAGAAAAGGGGGTATAGTGGGGGAGAGAGAGGGAGCATAATTAAAAGTGAGCGGGAGAGAGGGGTAGATGTAGGGGGGAGAGAGAGAGAGAGATGAGAGATAATGGGAGGGAGGGGGTTATGAAGAAAAGTCTAATAGGAAATAGGACCGTGTGCATATCCTGAAATGCGTGCATGTTCCTGGATTGTGTGCATGTTCCTGGAATGTGTGTGCATTCATAGAGTATGTGTGTGCTCTTAAGAATGCATATCCATTCCCAAAGCACATGTGTGTTCTTAAGAATGCGTGTGCATTTTTAGGAACATATACTTGTTACTATAGTCGTTCACGTTCTTAGAAACACACACATGTTATTTAGAATTTAAAAACTTTTGGGTAGGAATGACAACTTTAGCATACACGTATGCTAACTTAGTTTCTTTGGATTTAGGTTCGGGATGAAAAACCTAGTGGTTCGAACAACAAATAGATACAAAAAAAAACCATTTTTATGAATACCTCTCTATATCTCTATTTTTTACGTTATTTTTATATAAGCTACAAAAATTCGTTGTTAATGAAGCTATAGACATCGATAGAGTCGACTATGTAGATTCCAAATATACAATTTTTTTTAAATTAATATTATTTACTATTTTTAATTTATTTTTGTCTTCGCATATATCAAAATATTAGAATACATACCTCTTTTATTTTTGCTATAATTTTTTTTCATCTTAACCATCTCTAAAATGAGTTATACATCGCACTAGAAGAGAACAATATCTATGAACTAAAAAAAAAAAAAACTTTTTTATAATGTTAAGACCCTCATAGCCTACATTAACTGAAGGCATTGTGATTTCAATGATATATTGACTTTCATAATTTTTTAAAAAATATAAAATTAATATTATAAATTTTCAAAAGATAGATTGCATAGAACAATGGGTTCTTTACAATTATACAAGATTTTGGAAGGAAATTCCATCATTAAGGTACTAAACACCTACACTAATGGAGACACATACCTTATCTTTTTCTGGAAAAATAACATACCATTGTCAGAAAAACTCAAATTTCACATAGTTGTTCACAATTTCTATGAATAAAAGTTGTATATTTTGAAAGCTAATTCAATTTCCTATGTTTCATTTTTTTACACTATATTTAAATCATTGTAAAAGTACCTTGACTAATCACTTCAAGTTAACATATTGTTGTTTTTCCATGTCTTCATTGTCATTAACGCATCATGAGAGACCATAATTAGCTTGCAAATTCTCTTATGCTTGACCATGGTTGAATATGATTGGCCATTTTCTATTAGTTTTGACCATGGTTGATTATAGTTGACCATAGTTAACTATGGTTGAACATGTTTGACAATAGTTGACTATGGTAGAAAATGTTTGGCCATAGTTGAATGAACATGTTTGACCATGTTAATCATGCTTGACTATGATTAATCATGGTTGACTATAGTTAACAATGTTTGATCATTGTGGACTATGGTTGACCATGTTTGAAAATTCAATCACATTGTGACCTAAATAGGTTGACTTAAATATTATGGTTGTCTAAGGTTGACCATGTTTCACGGTGGTTGACTATTGTTTCCTGTGGTTACCATAATTACCATAGTTGACCAAGGTTACTATTAATAACCATATTAACTATAAATTCAACCATAACCAACCATATGCACTCAAATATACTTCTCTATAACAATTGAAGTAATAAATTTATTAAATTTAATTTTGTAAATATAATATGTTAAAAAATATTTTTATTTTTATTTTAAAATTATTTATTTAATTGGTTTTTTCTTATGCATTAATCTTATAAAATATCTAAAAAAAATAATAATATTAACCATTTCAATCCAAAAAACGATTATTTAGCTTCCATATAAGAGCATTTGATAAACATGTTGATGAGTATTATATGGCCTTTGCAACATTCCTCAAGCCCATTCTCTCATCAACTCATGAAGAATGGTATCATTTTATATAAAATATCATTTTTAATTTCTAAATATATAAACTCACAAAAATAATATCATTTTTAATTTCTAAATATAAACTCACGAAAATAATATACATGTTCAATAGTTTAAAATTAATAATTTTAACAATTTCAATCCCAAAACATTCAAATGTTATTTAACTTTTCATATCAGAACATTTAATAATAGCGCAATCTTAAATTAAACCTATTACCTAAGTTCATAACCTTAAATTTTAAGTAAAACGTTTTTTTAAAGAATGGATCAAACATGTTGATACATATAGTATGGTATGTTCCTTAACAATTATATGGCTTTGCAACATTCATCAAGTCAGTTCTCTCATTAAAACTTGTAAAGAATGGTATCATTTTTCATAATGAATGTAACATATCATTTTTAATTTCTAAACATATAAATTTACAAAAATAATATACATTTTTAATAATTAAAAAACAAATCTCTTTTTAATAATATTTTCAACTATATATCCAAAGAATTATGTATAATAGTTTATAAATTTACAAAAATAATATACATTTTCAATAATTAAAAAACAAATCTCTTTTTTATAATATTTTCAACTATATATCCAAAGAATTATGTATAATAGTTTATTGATGAAATTTTAGAAAATATAAACATTATACTAACGAGTTATATAATTACAATCATTTTAAAATAAAAATATAATATTTAAATCAAATTACACAAAACATATGTATAAACAAATTATAGAATTTAGAAAAAAATATAAAATGGAATTAAATTCTAATAAATTCTTTTATGAAAAATCAAAAGTTGTTAATGCAAGTAACAACATATTGAAATTCATTTTGTGTGAGAGAAAACAACAATACATGTCTAGTAATATCATCTTTATTTCACAATAATTTAGTTCAACACTCAAAGCACTATTGATATTATTAATAAGTATAAGAGACTTGATTTTATTAATTGGATTTTGTTAAATTTTATAAAATGATTGGGAGGAATGATTGTTATTTTCCTTATCCAAATTCAATTCTTGTAAATAAGATATTAAGTAAGTTGCAATAAAAACACCAAAATATGAGTGAGAATAAAAAAAAATTAACTTTTGTAAAAAATTATTAATCCTACAAGGTAGATGGATAATGAGACTAAATGAGACATAATTTCTCACATAAAAGTTTCGATTAGTCATGGTCAAAAGTTTTGGGAGACTGACTTCAAAATGAAATCCCATTCTTCCCAAAACAGAGATAATAATTATTTTAACTTTTCCCGTTGCATAATTACGCCGAAAGGCGTACACCTATTGACAATGGTCAAAATTAATCACCTTTTAATCTAAAAATCTAATCTAATGACTAACAATTTAAGATTCTGGTATATTCTTAGTCGTCCTCCCAAATCAATGAATGTGATTTACTCTTCATAACTTCCTTGTATTTTTGAATGCATCTGTTAACCTGTTTACTTTTTTACATTTACCTAATCATATTAAGGAATTACTGTATCACTATATGATTGCCACGTTTAAATGATTAACCTTTGGGATTACCATGTTTGTATTTCTTCAGCTGTCCGTTCATTTTCTGACTGTACATGCAGCCTTTCATTTTCTAGCTGGCTTTCCTCACCTGTACGCCCGTTTCATTTTCTTACTGTGCATTTCATTTCGGTTCCCCATCTGTTCCTCTTCAGTTAAATGGCGTTTAGGGCAGTGCAGAGCAGGCTTTGCATGTAGCCGCAGTGGTGTCGCCATTAGTCTTATGTCGCTCGAAGGGCTGCCTGTAATTCCGTTTAAGCTGGTGGTGGTGAGGCTTATCATTTGGGTGCTGGAGATGAGCACAAAGTATCCACAGAGGGAGGGACCTTGAGGATAGAGCGTAGCCAGTACGTTATTGAGAGCATAGGTAGTTCGCGGCGTGGTCGATTCTGGTTTTGCGCGAAGCCTTGCATTGAAATTAGGGTTTATGTATACTTATTACATGTTTGAAATCGATAGTTTGTCTGCCTCAAATTAATGTTTGTAATGTTGGCGTCCTAATCTTTAAATTCGTATTTCAATGCAAGGCTTTGCGCAAAACCAATTCGTATATCTTTAAATTGAGTCGTATATTCATCCCGTATTGTTATTCATATTACAGGTGCTCATACAATTGGTCAAGCACGATGCCTCTTATTCAGAGCTCGCATCTACAAGGTTTTCCTCCGAATTTGAGTGGAAACGTGGATTCGCGGTGAGCATAACCTGTTGGATGGATTATTTTGTAAAAATTGAGAAATCTTTGCGGTGATCGGAAGATTGGGATTCATTGTCAACGAAGAGTTTGTGTTAGAAGTCGAACCTTTCGGCATTTACCAGCCACAAACTTGTGGCTGTGCTAGTTGATATAAGTTTGGGGATTTTCGACGTATTCATTTCCTTTGGAAATATATACACCGTTATGAACACAATATCTTATTTTCGGTTTCCTGCTATGAATAATTTATGTAAGTTTGGGGATTTTCAACGTAATTATTCCTCTTGATAGTAAACACATGGAATTAAATTAAATATTACTAAATAGTTGTGTTGAGATTCGATATATTGTGTTGAAATTTGACATAATTGCGATTATGTAATATTGATAATTGTGATGATGTGATTCAATATATTATTATTTTTATGGAGCGACTATAGTGATCGATTCGTAGTCAAAATTATTTTATTTTTTATAATTTGAAAATAATCATATACAATGTTATTGGAGTGGTGTGATTAATTTTCATCATTTCTTATTTATTTTAAAAACAAATTTAAAGCATACTTAACCCTCCATAATGGAGAGTGGTCACTTCACCATAATACTTGTACCATTACTCATTCAATGCTAATCATATCCTTTTCCTAATCTATGTGAATAGTTGGATCAAATTTCAAATGGATTGAAAGCAGGATGAGGTTGTTGGACCAAACAAGATTACATGTGGTATTGTTTTTTTTCCATGCAATTAACATATG
>JASDQU010735533.1:74262-88359 GCA_032191745.1 Picea mariana | reverse complement strand
TAATGATATTTATTTATACCATTTATGTCACTTCCTTTTAACATTAGGGCCGGCCTGACACTTTCTTATTTTGTAATTATTTTCTTTAATTATTTTCAGGGCCTACATGTACTTCCTTTTTCAATTCACTTTGTCATCTTCAAAAATTCATTTCTCCTCAACCATGAGGATCCATATGATGTGCCACATACCACCGGAAACAGCATGATGTATACTATCCATTCATGGGTGTTGTATATGCATGTGCATTTTCCTTCATGTCCAAATACCATTATCAATCTTGCGGTCCAAAACCCATGACTAGGGTTGACATCAATGACAACAATAAATCTTCCAACAAAGGAGAATGTGCAGTAGAAGGCCCAGAGCTTGAATCAGTTGTGTATGTTAAAGCCTTTAAGAACACACAAAGTAAATTTTGGGACAAAGGATAAGCCCAAGTTCGTGAACATAAGTGACTACTAGAGTGAGGAAACAATTGAAAATATTGTTGACCTACTACGGGAGTACCATGACCTGTTTCTGACTACGTTTTTAGATATGAAAGGGATTGCTAGAGATTTATGAGAGATGAAGATTCCATTGTAGCCGAATGCCAAACCTATGAGGCAACGACCCTACAGATTGAACCCGATATAGAAGCAAAATGTGAAAGTAGAGATAGATAAGATGCTGGAAGTAGGAATTATTGAACCCGTGGATGAATCAAAATGGATTGGCCCCATGGTAGTGCAGGACAAGAAGATAGGGGGAATTGTAATTTGCGTAGATTTGAAAAATTAAATGATGCTTGTCTACATGATATGTTCCCTACACCATTCACAGATGAAGTTTTGGAGAATGTAGGAGGTCAAGAAGTCATGTATTCATTCACTGATGGGTTTTCAGGATATCATCAGATCAAGATTGTGCAGGAGGATAAACACAAGATAACCTTTGTGACAGAATGGGGAAGCTATCAATACAGAATTATTCCTTTTGGGTTGAAGAATGTACCAACAATTTTTTCCAGAGTAGTTGTAGCAACTTTCAAAGAGTTTATTCATAAGTTCTTAGAAGTGTACCTAGATGATTGGACATTATTTAATCTGTTGAAAGACCATGTTGAAACTTTGCGCTTAATGTTGGATAGGCTCAAGTAGTTTTAGATCCCATTGAAATTAAATAAATGTATTTTTTGTGCACCTTTTGGAATCGTGTTGGGATATGTGGTGTGTAAACAAATATTGTTAATTGATCCTATGAAGATAGCTTTAATTTTTGATTTTCCACCACCCACTTCAGTGCGATAGTTGAGAGCAACTTTGGGTCATACATGATACTATAGAAATTTTATCAAAGGATACGGGTAGATCATATCCCCATTGGAGAATTTGTTGAAGAAGGAAGTTAAGTTTCAGTGGAATGAGGAATGTCAACAAAGTCTAGATTCATTGAAGCAGAAGCTAGTCACCACACCGATTCTATTTTTTCCGGACTAGACGAAGGAATTTCATGTTCATGTTAATGCATCCTCTATAGCGCTAGGTGGAGTACTAGCTCAGCCAGGAGAAGGATATTTATATCACACCATTACATTTTCAAGTAGAAAGTTGTCAACTATGGAGTAGAACTATACTACTACATAACGTGAAGGATTGGCCATGGTATATGCATTGAAAAAGTTCAGACATTATTTGCTAGGATCACACTTTAATATGTATACAGACCATTATGTGCTAAGCTACCTAATTAACATGCCAGTGTTGAGGGGGAGAATATGAAGATGACTATTATTGTTTCAGGAATATGACTTTGAGGTAATTTTGAAACCAGGGAAATGTAATTCAGGACCTGATCACTTATCGTGTATATTGTCAAGAGAAAATTTCAGAAACTTGGATGACAGCCTACTAGACACACTCTTATTTACAGTTCATATGGGTGCTGACTATTTTTTCCAGACATAGTCTAGTTCTTGAGTATAGGAGTAGCTCCACCTGATTTTACAGTTGTGCAAAAGAAGCAGTTAATAATGAAGGCAATAGAATATCAACTTATAGAAAGGAATTTGTACAAGTTAAGAACAGATGGTATTTTCTGATGATGAGTATTGGAGCATGAAAGACAAACGATATTATCAGATGTGCATGAAGGAGTTGTTGGAGGTTACTATGCAGGGAAGGAAACAACTCATAATATTTTACACATAGGATTATGGTGGCCTACCCTTCATAAAGATGCTAAGGAATTATCCCAGACTTGTGATATTTATCAAAGACTTGGGAATCCTTCTAGGAGGTATGAGATTTCATTAGTACCACATGTGACATTATAATATTTTGATAAATGGGCAATTGATTTTGTTGGATCGATTAATCCACTAGAAAATATGTCAGGATCCAGATACATCATTAATGTGACAGATTACTTGACCGTATGGGATGAAGCAGAGCCAATAAGAGATTGTAGTGTGGAGACAACCACACAATGTTTTTTTGAAAATGTGGTTACAAGGTTTGGATGCCAAAGAATACTTATGAGTGATCGGGGAACTCATTTTTTGAATAAGATGATTGCAACTTTGACAGAGGAATTCTAGATTCATCATCATAAGAGCACACTGTATCATCCTAAGGAAAATGGAACAATGGAAGCATTCAATAATATCCTAGAACATGCGTTGTCGAAGGTTTGCAATGTAAGTCGAGATGACTGGGACTTGAGGATTTTAACAGTGTTATGGGCATGTAGGACTACAAGTTAGAAGTTGTATGGACAGACTCCATTCATATTGGTATATGGTTAGGAAGAAGTTATGCCTATGGAATTCATGATACCAATCATGCACATTGTTTCATTTATTGAGCTTACAGATTCAGGTGCAATGGAGAAGAGATTGTCAGAACTAGTAGAACTAGAAGAAGACTAGTTTGTTGCAAGTTTCCATCAACAAGTGAAAAAAGCATGCGAGAAATCATGGCATGACAAACATATCAAACAAAATAAGTTTCAAAAGGGAGACTTAGCTTTACTTTTTGATAACAAGTTTTTGTAGCACCCTGGAAAGTTTCAAATGCATGGTTGGGGCCATATGTGATCAGACTTGCAACAAAATCAAGTGTTGCTCAGTTGGAGAAATTGAATGGGGAAGTTATGGAAGGTATGGTTAATGGTAGTCAACTGAAACTGTATAGGTACAACCATGTTTACACGCACTAGTCTGAGCATGCAGTATGTGTACCATAGGAATTACATTATAGTGTATTATAGAAAGAAAAACAAAAGAAGAAAAGAAATAAAAAAATTTGATGGTTGAAGTTATGCAGGATGTTGCACTGTGTTGTCATTGATATCAAGGGATTGATGTCAAAGGGTTGATGTCAAGTATTGTCATAGTGATGTGCTTATATCATTGATGTATTGACTATTGGATTATTTTATCATTGATGTAATTGAAGTCAAAGGGTTGATGTGATGTGGTGTCATAGTGTTGTATCATTGATGTCATGTCATGGTTGATAGGAAGTACCAAATGGATGAAATCTAAAGTGGTCCCCTTATGGTGAAATCCCTCAAGGGAAGATGCTTTGCGAAGTCCAAATGGTTAAGTGGTTGAGTCATCCTAGATGTGTGGTTAAGGAACCCAATTTTGGTTTAGGAATAATGTAATGAAGACTAGTGAATTTGCAAGTGAGATTATTCTAGATGGATAGTACATGTCATGCCATTTTTGGTGATATATGGAACGTCACATAACTCCTCATAGTTAGATATTTATGGCCATGTGAAGTTGGAGAATCCTCATGAGTTATATAGAAGCCCCTAGAAGGTCAAAGAAGTCAAATTATTCTAGAAGCTCATAGATGAATTTGACCAGTCAAAGTGGTTAGTCATGGGTTAAGTGGTTGCAACAAGAAAAAAATTAAAAATAAATTAGTTGCAACTAGAAGTGGAGAGTTTACTATTTGTGGATAAAGTGGTTGTAAGTGGAAAAATTGGTTAGAAGTCAAAGTGGTTGTAAGTGGACAAAGTGCGTTAGCCCCAAAAGAAGGAAGTTGGTTAGGAGATAACCCCTAGAGGAAGCTACTTGGAGGAGTATAAATAAGAGAGAAAGGGTCTCTTATGATGATGAATATTTTGAGCATATTGAAGATATGTTTTTGGTGAAAGGTTCATTGCAGGTACTCATGGATGCATCAGAAGTTATGCAAGTATGAGGTAGCAAGGAAGTTCGACAGTGAAAGTTTCGGAGGTTCAGAAAACCCTAGTTTTCTAAAGCTGTATGCAGGATGTAGTAGGCCAGATTGTGTACATATGAGGGCTGCAGAAGGCCAGGGTGTGTACATGATCCTGCTGAATAAGCATAGGTCACATATATTTGAAAAGGCCATAAAATATTTAATAGATGCTAGTGCCATGTTCCTGAAGTCTAAAGCTAGTTCCCAATATACCATTCTACAGGTTCAGATCTGCTAAAGAAGTTATGGTATGGTTATATGTTGTCTTGATTCTTAGATTCACTCATGGTATGGTGAGTGATTGAAGCATTCTTTGTATGGTTTTTATGATGTTTGGATGTGTTAGATGTTGGTTGGTTTGTTGGTTGAGTGGTTTTGTTCTAATATGGTTGAGGGATACCTATGTTCTATGATGGTGTATGCATGAGGAACATGCATAGGTTGTTGTATGGTGTATATTTTGTTTTGGTTGAAATGGTACAGGTTGAGCAGTGACATACTAGTTGGAGTGACAAGTTACTGGTGGATGTGATAGAGGCAGGGAAGTTTTAGAAGTGTAGAAGAATGGATGTCGTAGTTGTATGAAGGTGTACACGGGATGACAGAGGGAAGGACGAGTACATACTCATGTTGTAGTATAGGCAGATTGTGTACATACACGGTCTGTAGTATAAATAGGTTGCATACTTATTGGCGGATTGGTTTATGTCTACAAGTTGGGTCTTGTACTTGAGGGTTGGATTCCTTAGATTTCGGTTGGTGCTGAGATCTGAAAGCTAAGTCTTGTATTTAGAGTTGGTACTCTATTGGAGTTGTTGCTCTTTTCAGTTGATGTTGATAAAACCATGAGATTGTAGTCCCCTGTAACACATAATACAAAAGTTTACATATATATCTTGTGTTCCTTATGGTGATGGTTTATTTTTTATGTATGTTGTTGAGATATGTTTACATGCAAACAACTAGTTGTGAATGGAAGTAATGAATAATGGTGTTTGAAGTGGTTGCTAACTAAAGTTTTGTAAACAGTTGTAAAAATAGCCTCACACTGATTCACACCCCCTTCTCAGTGTGGTTGGTGTGTCGAACGATTGGTATCATAGAAGGCCTTCATCATAATCTTTACACGCTTGAAGGAGATCCATGGACACACAAATGGATGAACATGCAGATGAAGTTCCTCTCTTTGATGAGATAGATTACTCGACATGGAGAATAGAAATGAAAGGGTATTTGAAGGAAAAAGGAGCAGGTGTTTGGAATACAATTGTTGCTGGACCAGTTCCCTTAAATAATCAGTAAAAAATTGTAGCAAAGAAGAATAATGCAGTAGCATTTAAGACCATATTGAATGGACTCTCAAGTTTTGTTAAATAAATCATAAGAAAGTGTTCCTCTGCCAAGGACCTATGGTCGAAGCTAGAGAAGGTATATCAAGACAAAGAAGACAATTCCATCAAGGATAATGAAGTGAAGACTCTCCAAAATATTATGATTGCAATACTCCTAAATGCAATGATGTTGAATTTTCTCCTGCAAATGAAGAAGAAGATCTAAAAGTATTTTGTGTAAAATCAATTGACCATTATCTTATAGATGAAGAGGAAGATTTGTTGAAGCTTAAAGAAAATTTTTTATATGAGTTGGACGATGTTAGTTATGAAATAGGAAATAGTTCAACTTCTTTTGAGTATTTTGAAAAATACACTAAGGAAGTCCAAAAAAAGTACCCAAGGCTTACCATGACACTAAAACAAATGCTCAAGAAACAAGAAGGAAGTGAAACAACCAATAAAAGGACTCAATTAGATGAAAAAGAAGAAGAGATGAAGAAGATAAAGAATGAAATATTTAGTCAAGCAAAAGAAAAGAAGAAGGTAGGTGATGACCTTAGCAAAAGCCTTGAAGATATTAAATAAACAAGAGAAATCAATGTCAATCTAAGGACCCAACTTGAAGAAGCCAAAAGAATAGAAACAATATTGAAGAATCAAGTAAATGAAAAGAAAGAATCATGCCATAAACTTGAAGCAGAAGTTGTTGATCTTAGAAGGAAAGCAAAGAAGTCAAACACTCATATCAAGTTCATGAACATCTCAACAATCATGGATGAAATCTTGGATAGTAAATCATCACCAAATGATAAATCCGGTCTTGGATACAAAAAGGAAGCAACACATTTTGAAGCTAGCACTTCTAAGAAGAATGAGGTAAGTCCTTCATTCTCAAAAGGTGGAAGCAAAGATGAAAGTCAAACACCTTCACAAAGAAAGGAAACATTTAGAAGAACAAAGCAAAGAAGACACCAAGAAACAAGTCCTACACCTCAAAGCAAATTCATAAGGGAGACACCTTCAAGGTTGACACAAAAGAAAAGGTATGAAAATATTTTTTATGGTCACTGCTTCTCATGTAATGAATATGGTCACAAAGCTTTGGATTGCAAACATTATGTAAGGAAAGATGTTGGAAGGTTCCATAACATTCTAATATGTTGGAGATGTAATCAAGTAGGACACATTGCTGCTCATTGTCACACCATGAGATGTTACAACTACAGTGGGTTTGGTCACAAAGCTCAGAATTGTTGGAATTCAAGGAGACAATCAATGAGGAGTGCTTCATATAGCATGGAAAGAAGATCACATGTAACTTGGAAGGAAGATAATGTTGAAAGGATGGAAACTTAGAGTACAAGTACAGAGAAACCAGGGCACCTTCAGAAGTGGATGAAGAAGACTGAACAACGAGACATGAGTGAAGGCACAAGGAATGAGGAAAGCCTTACTTTTTCTGAGGCATGCATGGCAGGGATGATTCTAAGGATGGAAATTTATTTTAAAATGTAGAAACCTTGGCGAATCTTACTAATCCTTTATATGCCAACTATAAATGATTGGCGATATTTTTGTAAAAATATTCAAATTTCTAAGGATTTTATATAGTTTTTATAAAATTTTGGTGATTTTTAAGGTAAAATAATTTTATCCTATAGAATTTGGGTGAATCATTTTTAAAATAGCGAATCTCGTTTTTGGAAAAACCATGGAAAATTAGCCCATGAGCAAAATTTAGCCCCTAAAATCATCCCTGGGGTTCTTGTGGAAGCAGTCACATACATATGCGCAGTGATCTATAGAAATGCCTTGTACATATGCAATATGACTGAGGAACATGTCACGTACCTGTGGGAAAATCCTAAAAAAGAGAGGTGTACAGTGAGTTGCAGCATGGTTTAATGATATAACTATGTTTTTGCAGGGTCTGAGATGGTATGCTTTAGGTTTCATGTTTGTATGTGTGTTTTATGAATGTATGGTGATTATATGTGGTTGAGCTTTGGAGTATATTCTTGATTCCTATCTTGGATGAATGGTACTAACCCTAGAGTGAAGATTGAGACATTTTTTGTTAAGGAACAATGTTGGTTATGTTATGTATGTTCTCAGTGAAGTTACAACATGTTGTTCATGGGACATATCATGTTGATGTGATGATAGCTAGAGGTATATCATTGATATATTGAGGCACACTCTTGGTACATGTCTAGATGTACTATTGGTTGCTTAGTACTTGTTGTAGTGAATGGTTTTGAGGCAGATTTGTTAGTGTACCTGGCTAGTACATATGTGAGATCCATTGACATATCTTGTGATGTATTGTTAGAAGCATATTTGTTGGATGTCTTGGTGTATGTATTTGGCATATGGTTGAGATACATATTGGGAAATGTAGTTGATGAGTTGATGAGGTGGTGATGTTGTACATGATTCATGATTGATGAGTCATAGCTTGATCTACAATTGATGCATGATTGGTACAGACTTAGTTTTTTTTAGAGGCACTTTCTAGTAGTATCTCTGGCACATGGTTTACGGATGATGTGGCATATGTGTATGGATATCTTGGTTGTGGTTCATCTTTTTGAGGTTTGGTGCATGGGTGATGCACTTGTTATGGTACAAGTGGTGATACATGTTTGGTGCATGGTTGATGCACTTTCTATGGTACAAGTGGTGATACATGTTTGGTGCATGCTTGATCCACTTTTTGATGGTACATGGTACATGATTGATGCTTGATGGTTGAGATACATTTCTTGGCATATGGTTTGTGGCAATTGGTGCATGGGTGATGCACTTGTTATGGTACAAGTGGTGATACATGTTTGGTGCATGGTTGATGCACTTTCTATGGTACAAGTGGTGATACATGTTTGGTGCATGCTTGATCCACTTTTTGATGGTATATGGTACATGATTGATGCTTGATGGTTGAGATACATTTCTTGGCATATGGTTTGTGGCAATTGGTTTATGATAGAGGCATATCATATGTGATATGACACTTGTTTGAGGCACATGGTTGGCATGTTGTATGGTTGATGATGCTACTGGTACACTGATAGAGGCACTTGTTGATGATCTTGATATATGCTTGGTACACTTTTGGCACATATTCTTGGAATATGGTTAATATACTTCAGTGATGAGATCTTATGGTATATTGTATAGTGTTTATATACATGATTAATGTGCATGGTTGGAACATGGTATGGCATAAGATGTACATGGTTGATGGTTTGTTCATGATTCACTATTCATTGTTGACATATCCTTTGGATTATGGTTGATGCATGAGATAGTATGTATGATTAGGATACACTTGATGTATGGTATGGAATGAGTTAGATGGTTGATGCATGGATAGGTCCAAGGATCATCATAGGAAGAGAAGATCATTCTTAAGTTGTTGATCTATGTTTTGATTGAGCAGCAACATTTGCAGCAGAATCATATTGCATTGGTAGCATATTGTTAATATTACAGAGAATATAGGGGGAGACATACCCACAGGGGGAGTTATTATTCTTCCCATGATCGGTTGTAGAGGCATGATTCCAGGAGGAGAGATTCATCAGATGCATGGAGAACAACAAGGGGAAGAAACCTCAAAGACAATTCAATTAGGGGGAGAAACCCCAAAGATATATATTCTTTTCCATTGATGTCAAAGGGGGAGAGATAATCACATTGATGTGGAGAAATGAATATTGATGAGGAGCGATGATCACTAAGGGAGCATGATAATTGTCATGTCTTGGTGTTTCCATCAATGATTGGTGTTGACATCAATGTTGGTGTTGCAATCAATTCCAAAAGGGGATATTGTTGTACTATGTTGTCATTCATGCCAAAGGATTTATGTCAAGTATTTTCATAGTGATGTGCTTATATCATTGATGTATTGACTGTTGGATTATGTTGTCATTGATATAATTGATGTCATGTCATGGTTTATAGGAAGTACCAAATGGATGAACTCCAAAGTGGTCCCCTTATGGTGAAATCCCTCATGGGAAGATGCTTTGCGAAGTCCAAATGGTTAAGTGGTTGAGTCATCCTAGATGTGTGGTTAAGGAACCCAAGTTTGGTTGAGGAATAATGTAATGAATATCAGTGAATTTGCAAGTGAGACTATTCTAGATGGATATTACATGTCATGCCATTTTTGGTGATATGTGGAACATCACATAACTCCTCACGGTTAGAGAGTTATGGCCATGTGAAGTTGGAGAACCCTCATGAGTTATCTAGAAGCCCCTAGAAGGTCAAAGAAGTGAAATTATTCTAGAAGCTCCTAGAAGAAGTTGACCAGTCAAATTGGTTAGTCATGGATTAAGTGGTTGCAATAAGAAAAAAATTAAAAATAAATTAGTTGCAACTAGAAGTGGAGAGTTTACTATTTGTGGATAAAGTGGTTGTAAGTGGACAAAGTGGTTATAAGTCGAAGTGGTTGTAAGTGGACAAAGTGGGTTAGCCCCAAAAGAAGGAAGTTGGTTAGGAGATAACCCCTAGAGGAAGCTACTTGGAGGAGTATAAATAAGAGAGCAAGGGTATCTTATGATGATGAATATTGTGAGCATATTGAAGATCTATTTTTGGTGAAAGGTTCATTGCGGGTACTCATGGATGCATCAAAAGTTCTGCAAGTATGAGGTATCAAGGAAGTTCGATGACAAAAGTTTCGGAGGTTCAGAAAACCCTAGTTTTTTTAAGTTGTATGCAGGTTCCAGTAGGCCAGATCACGTACATACATGGGACGTAGAGGGTCAGGGAGTGTACATACACATGCTGAATAAGCACATGTCACGTATATTTGAAAAAGCCAAGAAAATATTGAATAGATGCTAGTTCCCAGGATATCATTCTACAGGTTCAGATCTTCTACAGAAGTTATGGTATGGTTATATGTTGTCTTGATGCTTAGTTTTACTCATGGTATGGTGAGTGATTGAAGCATTCTTTGTATGGTTGTTATGATGTTTGGATATGGTAGATGTTGGTTGGTTGGTTGAGTGGTTTTGTTCTGATATTTTTTAGGCATACCTATGTTATGTCATGGTGTATGTGTTGGGCCCGAGATATGATCACTTTTATGACAATTATTATACACTTTTTCCATATGTACATATGTGTTTTTCATATTTTAAAGAATATTTTTGAATAATTTCATGATAAAATGGTATAATCGACATAAGGTACGTGTAATTCATGTTTAATGATTGTATCAAGTATAATTCACCATGTTTTATGATTTCCAAGAGCTAATTCATGTTTTTCTGGTGTTACAGGGCAAAAACGCACTACGTTTCTAGTTCCGACACTTGATCCGGCACTCATTCCAGCACTCGTTCTGACACTCGATCTGACACTCTGTCCAGCACTACGTATTGCACAAAAACATAGGGTGACTTGGCAGTTAAGGTATTGGCGGCCAGTGATGGGAAAATCGGGCACGTGGGTTTTGTTTTTCCTTATCCCCTCTAGCTACTGAGCTCCAAACAACTCAGTTTCAATTGTCCAAAGAGGGTGATTATTGGCTCGCTCCACTTTATCAGTTAGGGCATCATTTATTGTAATTTGCTGAATTTAGAAGTGGTTCGACCCTCCTGTGGTCGACCACTTGGTCTGTAAGCTTATAAATATCAGTAGGATGGTCATATGATTGTTAAGTAGCATAACCAAGTAGAAGAACCAATGTATTGGAGACAAACTCATTTTTCTCTATTTTTGAGTTTTTACATTGCCAAAATTATGTCAGAACTGCGTTTTCAAGTTTTAATAGTGAATTCGTCTTGTTAAGCTCGTGGTGTGGTTTTAGGGAGTGACCACTACTTGCTGGGGGGCCCACCAACAGTCTGGTAACTGCCTTCATGTTTATCTATGAATTTCTTAATTTAATTGCTCTTTTTATTTTCTGTACATGCATGTTTTTTATTGTGTTAACTAGTTTGTTGTAGTTTAATTGTTTTAATTGTTTTGCAGGTTAGAATGATGAGATGTGTTAGCATGCATTTATTTTGTAGATTAGCAATAGACTTGCAAGTATCTATACTAACCCCATGTGCATTTAGATGTTAGATCATGCTTGATTTGTGATTTTATAGTCTAGTTTAAAACAGAGTTTAATTAGAATAGAATAGAGTTTTAATTTGGGTTTTCTTTGACAGGGATTTGATTGATGGATAGAGTTAATTCTAGTTTTTTATTATAGCTTGCTTACTTGAGTTTTATATAGATCTCATTTAATTAGTTGTTGGTTAATGTAGATTGTTAATTTACTTTCATAGTTTAATTTTTGTTTTCAATTATTTCCTTATTGCAGTTTGAATGGTTAGAGTAGACATAGCATAGTTTTATTTTAAGCAATTTCCTTTCATAGATTAAAATGCAATTAAATTTCTTAGTTAATGGTTGAATCTAGTTTTGATTACATAGTGTAGAAGTATAATGATGATCTCGTTATGTTGTTGATGGTTTATACATGAATATGCAAGGTATTTAACATTATTTTTGTCATGGCTAAATTCTCATTGGATTGTTTAATCCATACCTTTCATTTTTCCATTGAGATTAGTATTGAGCTTGTACCATTGGAATTGTCCTTTGTTGTCAAATGCCATCGAGATATTATCCGACACCGAATACATTCACACAACCACCAACATTATATTTGAATTGTCATAGGTTAAAGAATAGTTTTCCTGCTTCCATAGATATAGTTTCTTTCTTTCATAGCTTAGGAAATAGTTTTATTGTTGTTGTAGGATAGATAGACTTTGCTTTGATAGATTAGATAGTAGTTTTCTTATTATAGATTAAGAATTAGTTGTTAATCTTTCTTGCTTTCAATAAAATAGATTTCCTTTCATGCATTAGAAATAGTTTTGCATTGAGCATTTAGTCCAGTTGCCTCTTAGATTTCCTTTCACGCATTAGAAATAGTTTTGCATTAAGCATTTAGTCCACTTGCCTCTTAGGATAGATAGTTGTTCAATAAGAAGTTTTACTTTGATTGCTTGCAGTAGTTAGTTTCTTTTGCTTACTTGTCTTTTTCTTTCGTAGGTTAGTTAGGTGTCTTTGCTTACTTGTTTATTTGCTTTAGTAGGTTAGTTAGGTGTCTTTGCTTGTTGTTTATTTATTTGCTTTCATAGGGTAGTTACTCATTGAATGTAGGTTGGCAAGATAAAATAGTTTGCTTTTGAAATTTGCTTATTGATATGCTTAGATAATTGTTTATTGCTTATTGTTGAACTAGTTTTCTTTACATAGGGTTTTACTTGCTTTATTCGGAACTATCCATCGATCCTTGGCCCAAAAGTACTTAGGTTACCTAGTTTCAATTTTCTTAGTAGGGTTTGCTCATTAGATAGTTTTGCTTGAGTAGATTATCCTTAGATAGCTACCTTCCTTAGTTAGACTATACTCCTACCAGCCTTCTACCTTTGGCATATATTTTGCTACAACTCTAAGTTTACTTACCTCAGGTTGACAATTTAATTAAGGGTTTTTACTGTGTTTTTAGTGCATATAGAACACCCATCATTTTTGGTGCCGTTGTCGGGGAGTTGTCTTAAGGTAAGAAGTAGTTAGGAAATAGATCATCCCTAAACCTTAGCATTAGTTTGGTGGCGAGGGAACTTTAAGATGAGAGGTAAGAACCTGCGCATCTGCTATAGCAGGTTCCCCCAAACCCAATGGTAGTTTTTCTTTTTTCTTTTATTTTTCATGAATAGACCTAGGAATCAAATGGTAGATTTTTCTTTTTTTTTTGCTTTCTTTCATGAATAGGCCTAAAGACCCACAAGGTAGATACATTAAATCTAAATCAAACCTTTCAACCAAGGTTCCTTCCGATCTCTTTGGGGGAAGGAACATTCCGCTTATAAAATCTGCAGACTGATATCGAAAAACATAATCTAGCTCAACTCAAAGAGCTCAAATAGTTTATGAAGGGACTAACATAGGGGGAACTATAGAACAAGAAATTGAAGCATCAATCATATTAGGACAGGAGGCAAGACCAGTCGAGTCTTCCACAGAACCAAACAATACAACCTTTTCTTTTACACGACCACCAGGGGACCTTAACTTTAAAGATATCATAGACCCTGAACATGTGAATATTTTGTTTGGTAGTTCAAATGATGTAATTGTTGGAAGATTGGTTGTTGTCATTGATGTCAACCCTAGTCATGGGTTTTGGACCACAAGATCGATGAAGTTATTTGGAAATGAAGGAAAATGCACATGTAGATACAACACCCATGGATGGATAGTATACATCATGCTCTTTCCGGTGGTATGTGGCACGTCATGTGGATCCTCATGGTTGAGGAGAAATGAATTTTTGAAGATAACAAAGTGAATTGTACATGTAGGCCCTGAAGACAATTAAAGAAAAGAATTACAAAATAAGAAAGTGTCAGGTCGGCCCTAATGTTAAAAGGAAGTCACATAAATGGTATAAATAAACATCATTATACATTCATTTGATACAAGTCGAATTTCAGAGAGAAGAAGAAGTAAAAGAA
>JASDQU010735532.1:173339-183390 GCA_032191745.1 Picea mariana | reverse complement strand
ACACACACACACACACACACACACACACACACACACATATGTATTTACATCACAATAGTTATAAAAATAAAATAAAATTATGCAATCTTTACCCTCCAACAACAATCCCAACCATAATCTCTCGTTCTTCTCAACCTTCTGAGCCAAGGATCGTGCCCCTTTCACTGCCTTCAGTCCATTGGGTTGTACCATTCTTTTATCAAGGTTATCAACATAGGTGATCAATAATTTCAAAGATGTAGTTCTAATAACTGGTTGAACACAAACCTTTACCAACCCTATGTCTTTGTTCCAAAGCACTTTGAATTTCTGGTCCAAAATGCATATTGGGTCACCCGAAAATACCCTTTTTTCCACTTGAATCACAATTCAATCAATTATGTGGTTAGGGTCAGGTACACATTTCTTTAATAATGACACATGAAATATATTATGCATTCTCACGGATGTAGAAAATGCTAGCATGTATGAAACTGACCATATCTTCTCTAATATTTTAAAAGGACCACAATATCTTGTTGCTAACTTCCGACAACAACCCAGCCTTATCGAACTTACTTTTTCTTTAACTTTTAGGAAAACATGTTCCCCCACATTAAAATCTATAAAAACTCCATTCTTGTCTTCGTAACTCTTCTGACTGTCTTGGGAAACCTTTAAATTCTACATGATCCTTGTCATATCCTCTTCCATTTCCTTTAACAAATCTGGCCCAATGATGGCTCTGTTTGCTGGGTTATGCCAACTCATTGTTGTGTTACACTTCCCGATGGCCCTAGGAATATCAACAATAATACTCTTGTATCCTTGGATTCTTACTTTACTTTTCTAGCCCGAGTTTCATACAAAATTAAGAGGTGTTGTGCAATGTATATGCAGTATGCACTGACAATAGTATAGGTTTGAGACTGATCAAAGGTTTGGCATGCATGAAATTGTGTAGAAAGTGAAATGGTAGAAAGCAACTTTAACTACTGCTTGAATGAAAAGCACACCAACTTGAAAATAAAGTTAATATATAGTGAAGAAAAGGAATTTATTCTAATGACATGAAGTAAAGCATGTTGAACCACAAACCTCAAATTGAAAGAAAAAGATGAATTTAATCTAGTGTATGACAAAACTGCAATTAAAGAAAAGGTAAACTAATGCATGGAATAAACAAACTATTTTATGCCTAACCATTTGATAAATAGAAAGACATATGTCTTCTTAATGTTTATTGTTGTTCTTATGAAAATAATTTTAAGATAAACTGATATCTAGAACCAAAAGAATCCTACAGGAGGTTTCTACAGGAACTATATAGTTTCTAGAGGAAATGTACAACTTCTATAGGAAACTCCTACAGGAAGCTAAAAATAACCCTAGCAAGATAGTGTAAGTCTTCTAAAGCATTAAAAAATCTATACAATAATAAAATGGAAAATATCTGAGGTCCTTGGCCTTGGGAAGACACCTAAGAGTGTTCCAATAGGCTATTGAACCTTTCTACAGGATGCCTGCTGTAACTAACCATTTAATGATAACCTGTCAGAAAGAAAAATTATTCATGCAAAACTACATTAAGCTTCAAAAATAAATTAAATGCTCACTAATCACTATCTTAACATGCATAAAAACTAAAGAAATTGCAACAGGGTCCTTGAGCCCTCTTGAGTGTGCCCTACCCAATAAGCACAAGGAACCTTGATAAAACTCTAATAAGATGAAAACAAGACCATATTTATTCCATTAACATTAGTAGTACATTGAGAGAAAAAAAGATCTAAGTCTTCAACAAATGTCTTTAGAGAAAAGTCTTAATACAATACTCTCAAAAATCTATCCCCTTCTCTCCTAGGCTAGAGGTCTATATATAGTGTTGAGAGTTTGACCTCCCTTTATTAGATTAAGTGGGGAAATGGGGAATCTCATCCAATCCCATATGTATCTCAAAATGTTGTTGATCAAGAGTGGGTATTAATGAACAAAGATCGCTCTAGAGGTAGGTAGGGATAATGCCCCTTTATTCTTCGCTGGCAACACTCTGAGGGAGACAAAATCACCTATTTTAGGATGTTGGTGCCTTTGACTCATGAAGTTCGACTTGCTTGGTTCTACACACATATTTTGACATAGACATTAGAGAAAAAAGGTATAATATACACAAAATTCCACTTCAAACACATTTACTAAGAAACATACAAAAATTTCCATGACTTACTATTAAACATGGCTAAAAACAAGTACTAATTCATATTATGGTGGAAAAAATGTTCCTAAGATGAGCCTTTGTGATAGGAAATTATTGGGATCATCACTTCCTTCCATACAAAGCTTCAAATAAACTCTTTTTTAATGAGGGTTGATACCCATTATTATAGGAAAACTCCACTAAGTTGATATAATCTTCCCATTTTGATGGCTGATCCATCACAGACATTCTGACAAAATATCTACAACTACATTCTTCTTGCCAAGATTATCAAGAATAGTTAGATCAAATTGTTGTAATAAAAAAAATTATCTATCATTCTACCATTGATGTCTTTTTTTTTCATCAAGTATCTAATGGCAGCATGACACTATGTACACAAATTTTATACCATGTAACATAATGTCTGAATTTTTTTAGAGCATGAACTACTGTGAAAAGTTCCCTTTCTGTAATAGTGTAGTTTAGCTCTACACCAAACAAATTCTTACTTATGAAATATATGGAATTGTTAGGCACAGACCTATTGTGGGAACATATTCTATTTTGGGTGTAGGCATATTTTGGGAACATGACCATTTTTGGAGAGAAAGATCCATTTTGGAGCATGCACAAGAGGTGGCAGGAAAGAAACACGCATAAAAAGAACGAAAAGGAGCATGCACAAGGAAAATAAACATGGAGTGAATGCAGATAGGCCTAACCATGTTAAGGTTAGGGTTTTTGACAAATATTGTAATGGCTATAATCATAAAGAGTGATATAAATAAGGACCTAGGAGGTCTAGGAAAACGTCGGTCAGTTGATTATTGAAAGTTGGTTGGTTAGGAAGCTATTGGTTGTAGTAAGTTTTGTTATGGTTCTTGTGGTAGAGTCAAATAAGCTGGTGTTTGAGGATTAGGTCATAGGATGAGGAGCCTGGTGTGATCTAGTCAGTCTCCCATAGGGTACTTACCCTCATTTTTAATTGTAATACTAAGATGTAATGCACATAACACATATTTTTCTGCAAAATAAATAAAAGAGTAGAGAAGCCAGATCTTTGCGGACATAGCCTAGGAGGGGGTGAACCATGGTAAAACCTTGTGCTCTATGTGATTGTTAATGAATTATTTTATTATTCTGTTAATTATTAGCTCAATAATGAATGGTGAAAACTATGTACCTTTTTGCTAACATTAATGAACACCACATAATTATATTCTCAGTGTAGTGTTCAGGTCGAAAAGGAAGGCATCCAAATAACTGAGAAGAAAATAGGAAGTGTACGGAGAAGGTGTCAAGGCATTGGCCAGATTTCCAATTTACCAGTGATGAGATACACAACTTAGATATAGAGCATTATGAAAATCAATGGAAAGATGCAGTGAATAGATATGCATTGAGAATTACACTCATGCATAGTAAGTGGTAGAATTACACTTATGCATAATAAATTGTTATACTTGAGTGCATTATTGAATGCATTTTTGTGAGTTCATGCATACATGTTATTTAATGGAAAGGATTATGCTAACAGCTAAAATGTTACAATTATTACTCACTCACAGAGTTGAAGACAATTCAAGGGTTGTTAGACATTGCAACATGAAAGTTGCAAGTAAAGTAGTCACATGAGCATTGACTACAATAATTTTCTGTTCAAAAAATAGAGTAATGAACTTAATGATATTAATTGTGAACATGCATATGCATAGAATGGTAATTTTATTCTATTTAATAAATTACTTGATAGTTGGTGATCGAAATTTTTAAGTGTAGACAATTCTAGAATTACTTATGAGCTTTTGTAAGTATTAAAATAGAATTTTGTGGTGCAGGACAGACTAATAATTTGTTGCCTAAATGCAAGCTCAAAAAGATTGCAGGAAAAGTGGTCTAAACTATTATACTGCATAAAGCCATGATAAAAAATACTACATTTTTCTGCAACAACCAAGAAAACTATGAGACAAAATTTCGTATTTTGGAAACAATGGATTTCCTTTATGTAATAAATCTGAATTTCTAAAATGAAGTTTTTATAATAATATATCATAATAAATGTATGTGGGTGATACAGGTGAGTTAATATTTATTATAGCTGACATGCTTGTAAATAACAACTATTGTTGGAAACACTGGAGCCCTATAAATGTAGAACCTTGGTGGGGTTCTGGTAATGAGTTAACACTCTCCTTTTGTGTGAAAGCCTTGGAAAGATGGATCCCTGAGGGACTATGTAGTAGTGAAGGGATACCCAATCCTAGAAGGGTGAGTGCAATAAGGAAGATGCAACTCAAGGATGCTTATGGCAAGGTAGCTGTCATAATGAGGGTGTGCCAAAAGGAACAATGAGTTGAATTCTTTCATGAATAAACTCTATGGAATAGAGGAAATGAATTCCAATTGTGGTATGAATACATGAATTGGTGCTTGAAAGTAGAGCACCAGGTGGATAACAAGATTCATTAGCAAATGCATGGAATTTTTTGAGGAATTTTGAATTGTACATGGTATATAATGCACTGAGGACAATGCATAAATAAGGGGGAGGGGAATGTAATACCCCTAGGTTGAACCCAAATCGTAAATGTAAATGTAAATATGCTTATAAGTTGGTGAGTTGATGATACAAAGTCTTTGGTACGATTTTGTATGCATTGAGTCAGTGTGTGGGAATCTCATACCAAAAGAAGAGTGTGCAATCTTAAGGTTAGGGAGCCTTTGTATATATGTTGTGTTTTATAGGCCAGTGAGCCAGGTTATTATAGGCTAGAATGCTTATATGATTATTAGACTAGGGAGCCTGGAATGCTAAAGGTCGTCATGCCTATATTGTAATTGTAAATTATATTCATATTATTAATTAAGTATACCACTGCATGCAAACCGACCAAACAAAAGAGATGGGGGGATAAACTCCACTAGAAAGGGAAAGGGGGGGATAAGAATTTAGGCAAGGGTCTAAGCCAAGGAGGATTAAGCCCAAAGGAATATTTTATTAATATTCCTAAATTATAAACTCTAAAGTATGTGATATTCATTTTTTCCTAAGTCCCTAAGGGGGAACATATCATCATGTGGGGTGGTCCATGTGGGGGGCCATATAGTTCCCAACATGAAAAGTGTCAAGTTGGGAATATGCACATATATTTGGGGGAAATTAGTTCATTTTCCATCATTCCTTCAACATTGTTACCATTATTTTCTCCTACCATACAAACTCTGCTACTTCCATCACCATACATGTACTTGGAAAGATTGGTGCTGTGGACAACTAGAAGCCTAGTTTGACTGCAGGATGAAGAGGTGGGCTTTCAATCTTGCGGTCGAAGAAGAGGGTTGTTATGACCATAGGAATTTCTCTCCAGGTGAGATATTTTCTATCTCAAAGAAGTGGGTTGTCAGGTCCATGAGTAGTTTTCTCTAGGAGAGAAACTACTCAGAATTGTTCCCTAGTGTGCTTGGAAATAACTACTGGCCTCTGAGACTTCCTATCCGTCCTGTTGCTGAAGCCCTAGAAGGGAAGTGAGGAAGTTGAGGGACTATTGAGTAGAGAAGGGGCACACTTCCTGGGGTGGGAAAGGCATGTGGGGAATGTGAGACTCTAGGTTAGTTGCAACCATTGGGCACCTTGGACTGAGCAATTATATTACTTGTTAGACCTTAGACTGACTTAGTATTCCATTTTCCCTGGTATATTTTATCCCCATCTCGGGGGTGACCCACTGTTGAGATTACGAGTAGTGTGGTCTATTAATGGGAGGGACATGGAAGTTTTGCATGCAATTGATGATATTTTTATCAAAGATAAGTGTCAATTGTGTGTTAAATTATGTGTTGCATCATTATTTATGCATTTGGTTTTATGGATTTTTCCTGTGTATGCTACATGTGTATTTATATTATTATTTTGTATGAATCTGTGTATTTTCAGAATATTTGTATGTTTTAAATTTGTTATACAATTCAAAAAAAATTCATCTGGCATAGCCTAGCAGTTGGATGTCGGGGATGCTACACATAACTTCTTGATCAACTATTGATCCATTATCCAACTTCAACCAATGGTCCTCATTCAAATGCATAGTAAATTAAGCACAATGTTTCATATGAAAAAGGACTAGCATACCTCATGGTGATGTTGGATTTCTATCTCCCATAGACTGAGTTGGCTGGATGTGATTAGCTTGGATGATTTGAAACATAGGTAATTTGAGGGGTGTTGCTATTTGTGGACATGTTGATCATTATCATGGTCAAGATCACTATCTTCATTGTGAGCAATGAGACATGATATCCTCTAGTTACCACTAGGCATGGGGGGTAAACAAGTCCCATTCCTGAGCTTTTTCACCTTACAAATTCAATCTCTTAGTATTCACCCATCCCGGAGCCCATATTTTACCAGCCTATGGGGAAGATGCATCTTTTAAGTGATAAATTCATTGATTGTGAAGGAAATATAAACAATCATCATTTAACTTGTAATTTCTAGTGTAATGTTCCCTAGGTTAACCAGGGAACATTACTATGCGAAAATACTCATAAAATGAAATTTTCTTCCACTAACTAGATTGTTGTAGCTTACTAACTACAAACTATTCAAATTTACAAACATATTTTAATACCCATAATTAAATGAAAATACAACATTCTAAACAAGCATGAATGCAACTGATAAAACATTTATAACAAGATATACAAGCATTCTCATTCACAGATTAAATGCAAAACCATGAACTCATAAATAAATCAACAAAATAGATAAAAAATTATCTTTAAAAGAGATTTTGTCCAACCAATTTCCTGGGAATGACGTTCCATCCAACCACATATATTTTGTTCCAAATCTCAACAAAAAAGTACCCTGAGCTGGGGCTAGGAATACACAAAATACAGGTGCCTCTCACAACTAAATATCACACAACCCACTGGTTTTCTTTGATAACCATCCCGAATTTCCTCCAAATATCTTCCTTTTTAACTTCCCAACCCAAAGAATGTACACCTTCATTGATCTTAGTCCATCAGGTAAACCATTCATTTATCAGGGTATCCTTGGATTCTTACTTTACTTTACCAACCCGAGCTTTGTACAAAATTGAGAGGTGTTGTGCAATGTATATGCAGTATGCACTGACAATAGTATAGGTTTGAGACTGATCAAAGGTTTGGAATGCATGAAATTGTGTAGAAATTGAAATGGTAGAAAGCAACTTTAACTACTGCTTGAATGAAAAGCACACCAACTTGAAAAGAAAGTTAATATATAGTGAAGAAAAGGAATTTATTCTAATGACATGAAGTAAATCATGTTGAACCATAAACCTCAAACTGAAAGCAGAAGATGAATTTAATGTAGTGTATGACAAAACTGCAATTAAAGAAAAGGTAAACTAATGCATGGACTAAACAAACTATTTTATGCCTAACCATTTGATAAATACAAAGACATATGTCTTCTTAATATTTAGTGTTGTTCTTATGAAGATAATATTAAGATAAACTGATATCTAGAACCAAAAGAATCCTACAGGAGGTTTCTACAGGAACTATATAGTTTCTAGAGGAAATGTACAGTTTCTATAGGAAACTCCTACATGAAGATAAAAATAACCCTAGCAAGATAGTGTAAGTCTTCTAAAGCATCAAAAAATCTATACAATAATAAAATGGAATATATCTGAGGTTCTTGGCCTTGGGAAGACACCTAAGAGTGTTCCAATAGGCTATTGAACCTTTCTACGGGATGCCTGCTATAACTAACCATTTAATGATAACCTGACAGAAAGAAAAATTATTCATGCAAAACTACATTAAGCTTCAACAATAAATTAAATTCTTACTAATCACTATATTAACATGCATAAAAACTAAAGAAATTGCAACAGGGTCCTTGAGCCCTCTTGAGTGTGCCCTATCTAATAAACACAAGGAACCTTGATATCACTCTAATAAGATGAAAACAAGACCATATTTAATCCATTAACATTAGTAGTACATTGAGAGAAAAAAAGATCTAAGTCTTCAAAAAATGTCTTCTGAGAAAAGTCTTAATACAATACTATAAAAAATCTATCTCCTTCTCTCCTAGGGTAGAGGTCTATATATAGTCTTGAGAGTCCGACCTCCCTCTATTAGATTAAGTGGGGAAATGGGGAATCTCATCCAATCCCATCTGTATCTCAAAATGTTGTTGATCAGGAGTGGGTATTAATGAACAAAGATCGCTCTAGAGGTAGGTAGGGACAATGCCCCTTTATTCTTGGGTGGAAACACTCTGAGGGAGACTATGTTGGTGCCCTTGACTCATGAAGTTCGACTTGCTTGGTTCTACACACATCTTTTGACATAGACATTAGAGCAAAAAGTTATAATATACACAAAATTCCACTTCAAACACATTTACTCTGAAACATACAAAAATTTCCATGGATTACTATTAAACATGGCTAAAAACAAGTATTAAGTCATATTATGGTGGAAAAAATGTTCCTAAGATGAGCCTTTGTGATACGAAATTATTGGGATCATCACTTACTTCCATACATAGCTTCAAATAAACTCTTTTTTAATGAGGATTGATACCCATTATTATAAGAAAACTCCACTAAGTTGATATAGTCTTCCCATTTTGATGGTTGATCCATCACATACATTCTGACAAAAAATCTACCACATTCTTCTTGCCAGGCTTATCAAGAATAGTTAGATCAAATTGTTGTAATAAAAAAAACTAGCTATCATTCTACCATTGATGTCTTTTTTTTTCATAAAGTATCTAATGGCAGCATGATAGTATGTACACAAACTTTATACCATGTAACATAATGCTTGATTTTTTTTAGAGCATGAACTACTGTGAAAATTTCCCTTTCTATAACAATGTAGTTTAGCTCTACACCAAACAAATTCTTACTTATGAAATATATGGAATTTTTAGGCACATACCTATTGTGGGAACACATTCTATTTTGGGTGTAGGCCTATTTTGGGAACACAACCATTTTTGGATAGAAATATCTATTTTGGATCATGCACAAGAGGTGGCAGGAAAGAAACATGCATAAAAAGAATGAAAATGAGCATGCAAGAGGAAAAGAAACATGGAGCGCATGCAGAGAGGCCTAACCATGTTAGGGTTAGGTTTTTGACAAATATTGTAATGGCTATAAGCATATCGAGTAATATAAATAAGGACCTAGGAGGTCTAGGAAAATGTCGGTCAGCTGATTATTGAAAGTTGGTTGGTTAGGAAGCTATTGATTGTAGTAAGTTTTGTTATGGTTCTTGTGGTAGAGTCAAATAAGTTGGTCTTTGAGGATTAGGTCACAATATGAGGAGCCTGGTGTGATCTAGTCAGTCTCCCATAGGGTACTTACCCTCATTTTTAATTGTAATACTAAAATGTAATGCACGTAACACATATTTTGCAGCAGAATAAATAAAAGAGCAGAGAAGCTAGATCTTTGTGGACATAGCCTAGGAGGGGGTGAACCATGGTAAAACCTTGTGCTCTATGTGATTGTTAATGAATTGTTTTATTATTATGTTAATCATTAGCTCAATAATGAATGGTTAAAACTAGTTATACCATCATGCATGCCTAGGTTTAAAGATGAAAGAATCCTAGAAGTAGATGAATGATGATGATGTATAAGGAAAAAGGACCTAACCACAATCCCGATTCATTCCTAGACTGCAAACACTATCATATTGTAGTTCCCCATAAAATCTATCTCATGTGAGACTGTGGTGTGCACACTGTGTGCAACGTTGCCTTTTGGTTTACCGGGAGGGCTGATAGTTTTGAGGGTTTTGTTGGAAGCCTATTTGATATTAGAAGTTGGGTCAGCCCAAGTAACCAAC
>JASDQU010735532.1:156097-170161 GCA_032191745.1 Picea mariana | reverse complement strand
AATATACAGATTAATAAATACATTAGAGTCAGATCTATTATAAAAGGAATTAACTATCAAAATTATAGTAATCAGATAAAGAGAGAGGCTTAATGCATATATGGATAAAGAGTGCATCATCTTCAGGGATTAGCTATGTAATTATAGAGTAATGCTTCCCTTATGGTTATCAAAGTGCAGAGTGGAAGCATGGTATGAAGGGCATCACTTCAAGGGTAAATAAATGAAGGTGCACATAAGTAAGGAGTGTCGGTTGAGGCATAAAACAATATACTATGAAAATATTGGATCTAGACTGATGCAATAAAACTCCTAGCATAGGAATTACTCAAAGCTAAATGTATTAGAGACTAGATGAATTTCATGAGTAAGTTAAGATAGTTGAAATGTATCAATAGATGGATACCAAGATATACATAGTCTTCTGCAAAATTCGAGGAACTGTGACAACAATGGGAAGGACTGTTGAGTACATTCCCAAAAGATGAGTGCATTGACAGGGTAAATTGGGATGTTAATACAAAAGGATTCAAACATGGAGAAGAATGCATAGGTGCATCAATATGGCATGATGGAATTTGATTATGCAAGTCAGGTTGAAATTAGATGGGTTAGGAAAGGAGATAGTAATGGTTCATTAAGCAAATCCAAGTGTTGATATGTTCAGTCAAGGAAAGGATGAATCAATTTGTTTCAATAAAGAAATTGACTTTAAATATCCAAGGTTAATTAGAGAGCATGACTGGAAATGTAATTTGGTCATGTAGGATTTGGATCAGAGGGATCAAAGTAATAGTGGAATGCTGTAAATTAATATCAACATAATATATGGTTACAAGTGTGCAAAGTAGATAAGAAAGTTTGGAATGGAAAATTACTCAAGATAGAGAAAAATCAGACACATTTTTTTCTTTTGTAAGAACACAAGAAGATTCAGGAATCCTGGAAGAATTGAAGACTTCTAGGAACAATAAAGAAAATTGATACATGGAGAAAGAGGTTGTTGCAATGACTGTAGCAACAATTATGTTATGGCTTGTTGGAAATCCATACATAATACATGAAATTGACATGCAAATGCATTTAGGAGCATGCCAATGATGCATTATTAGTGCATACAAATATGAATTGAAGAATGGAAATTTGTTTATATACATATATAACATAATAATATTAGGATTAGTCTATTGTTGAATATATATTAATATGAAAGATGCTAATGGTGGTTGTACCAGGAAAGAGAGAATTATTGCATGTATGCAAGTTCTTCTACTAATGTTGCTACATATAGAAGGAAGCAACATAAAGCTGAAGAGTAGATTATAAGTCTTATAATAGAAGCATGGGAGCTTCTATTGTTATCAATTATTTAGGTAGCATTAAATTCATTTAATGGCAGCTATGCAGGTAAGATTTTTATGTACTCTTATTGCATAATTGATGAAGGAAATTTAGGTAAGAATTTCCTCATCCAGTTTTATTTTATAAAATCACATTATTGTATTAGTTGAATCTATTGATGTGAATAAAATACCACTGGGTGTGGTAAAGGTTGGAGGCCTGTAATAATTATAAAATATTTTTATCTTTTGAATGCATACAATGACATAGTGGCATGCCATGTTAATTGGTTATGAGCTAATAACCAAGGAAATAGAAGGTATGAACCTCTTATAGGAATGGATGCCAAGAAAGATATTCATGTATGAGACCATGAAATGGTTGGTTATGGAAAGGTATGGTTATGAGTAGTTTTTTTAGTGGGTTGTCAGGTCCATGAGTAGTTTTCTCTAGGAGAGAAACTACTCAGAATTGTTCCCTAGTGCGCTAGGAAATAACTGTCGGCATCTGAGACTTCCTATCCATCTCGTTGCTGAAGCCCTGGAAGGGAAGTGAGGAAGTCAAGGGACTGTTGAGTAGAGAAGGGGCACAATTCCTAGGGTGGGAAAGGCATGTGGGGAATGTGATACTCTAGGTTAGTTGCAACAGTTGGGCACCTTGGACTGCGAAATTATATTGCTTGTCAGACATTAGAATAACTTAGTATTCCATTTTCCCTAGTATATTTTATCCCCATCTCGGGGGTGACCCACTGTTGAGATTACGAGTAGTGTGGTCTATTAATGGGAGGAACATGGAAGTTCTGCATGCAACTGGTGATATTTTTATCAAAGATAAGTGTTAATTGTGTGTTAAATTATGTGCTGCGTCATTATTTATGCATTTGGTTTTATGGATTTTTCCTGTGTATTTATACTATTATTTTGTATGAATCCATGTATTTGCAAAATATTCGTATGTTTTAAATTTGTTATACAATTCAAAAACTTTTCATGTGGCATAGCCTAGCAGTTGGATGCTGGGGATGCTACACATAACTTCTTGATCAACTATTGATCCAATATCCAACTTCAACCAATGGTCCTCATTCAAATGAATAGTAAATTAAGCACGATGTTTCATATGAAAAAGGACTAGCATACCTCATGGTGACGTTGAATTTCTATCTCCCATAGACTGAGTGGACTAGATGTGATTCGATTAGATGATTTGAAAAAGGGGTAATTTGAGGGGTGCTGCTATTTGTGGACATGTTGACATCACAATAGTTATAAAAATAAAATAAAATTCTGCAATCTTTACCTTCCAACAACAATCCCAACCAAAATCTCTTGTTCTTCTCAACCTTCTGACCCAAGGACCGTGCCCCCTTCACTACCTTCAGTCCATCGAGTTGTACCATTCTTTTATCAAGGTTATCAACATAGGTGATCAATAATTTCAAAGATGTAGTTCTAATAACTGGTTGAACACAAACCTTTACCAACCTTATGTCTTTGTTCCAGAGCACTTTGAATTTCTGGTCGAGGATGCATATTGGTTCACCCGAAAATACCCTTTTTTCCACTTGAATCACAATCCAATCAATTATGTGGTTAGGGTCAGGTACACATTTCTTTAATAATGACACATGAAATATATTATGCATTCTCACAGATGTAGAGAATTCTAGCATGTATGCAACTGACCATATCTTCTCTAATATTTTAAAAGGACCACAATATCTTGTTGCCAACTTCTGACAACAACCCAACCTTATCGAACTTACTTCTTCTTTAACTTTTAGGAAAACATGTTCCCCCACTTTAAAATCTATAAAAACTCTGTTCTTGTCTTCGTAACTCTTCTGACTATCTTGGGAAACCTTTAAATTCTACATGATCCTTGTCATATCCTCTTCCATTTCCTTTAACAAATCTGGCCCAATGATGGCTCTGTTTGTTGGGTTATGCCAACTCACTGTTGTGTTACACTTTCGGATGGCCCTAGGAATATCAACAATAATACTATTGTATCCTTGGATTCTTACTTTTCTTTTCCAACCTCAGTTTCGTACAAAATTAAGAGGTGTTGTGCAATGTATATGTAGTATGCACTGACAATAGTATAGGTTTGAGACTGATCAAAGGTTTGGAATGCATGAAATTGTGTAGAAAGTGAAATGGTAGAAAGCAACTTTGACTACTACTTGAATGAAAAGCACACCAACTTGAAAAGAAAGTTAATATATAGTGAAGAAAAGGAATTTATTCTAATGACATGAAGTAAAGCATGTTGAACCATAAACCTCAAACTGAAAGCAGAAGATGAATTTAATCTAGTGTATGACAAAACTGCAATTAAAGAAAAGGTAAACTAATGCATGGACTAAACAAACTATTTTATGCCTAACCATTTGATAAATAGAAAGAGATATATGTATTCTTAATGTTTATTGTTGTTCTTATGAATAGAATATTAAGATAAACTGATATCTAGAACCAAAAGAATCCTACAGGAGGTTTCTATAGGAACTATATAGTTTCTAGAGGAAATGTATAGTTTCTATAGGAAACTCCTACAGGAAGCTAAAAATAACCCTAGCAAGATAGTGTAAGTCTTCTAAAGCATCAAAAAATCTATACAATAATAAAATGGAATATATATAAGGTCCTTGGCCTTGGGAAGACACCTAAGAGTGTTCCAATAGGCTATTGAACCTTTCTACAGGATGCCTGTTGTAACTAACCATTTAATGATAACCTGATAGAAAGAAAAATTATTCATGCAAAACTACATTAAGCTTCAAAAATAAATTAAATGCTCACTAATCACTATCTTAACATGCATAAAAACTAAAGAAATTGCAACATGGTCCTTGAGCCCTCTTGAGTGTGCCCTACCCAATAAGCACAAGGAACCTTGATAAAACTCTAATATGATAAAAACAAGACCACATTTATTCCGTTAAAATTAGTAGTACATTGAGAGAAAAAAAGATCTAAGTCTTCAACAAATATCTTGAGAGAAAAGTCTTAATACAATACTCTAAAAAATCTATCCCCTTCTCTCCTAGGCTAGAGGTCTATATATAGTGTTGAGAGTTCGACCTCCCTTTATTAGATTAAGTGGGGAAATGGGGAATCTCATCCAATCCCATCTGTATCTCAAAATGTTGTTGATCAAGAGTGGGTATTAATGAACAAATATCGCTCTAGAGGTAGGTAGGGACAATGCCCCTTTATTCTTCACTGGAAACACTCTGAGGGAGACAAAATCACCTATTTTAGGATGTTGGTGCCCTTGACTCATGAAGTTCGACTTGCTTGGTTCTACACACATATTTTGACATAGACATTAGAGAAAAAAGGTATAATATACACAAAATTCCACTTCAAACACATTTACTAAGAAACATACAAAAATTTCCATGTCTTACTATTAAACATGGCTAAAAACAAGTATTAATTCATATTATGGTGGAAAAAATGTTCCTAAGATGAGCCTTTGTGATAGGAAATTATTGGGATCATCACTTCCTTCCACACAAAGCTTCAAATAAACTCTTTTTTAATGAGGATTGATATCCATTATTATAAGAAAAATCCACTAAGTTGATATAATCTTCCCATTTTGATGGCTGATCCATCACAGACATTCTGAAAAAATATCTACAACTACATTCTTCTTGCCAAGCTTATCAAGAATAGTTAGATCAAATTGTTGTAATAAAAAAAAAATAGCTATCATTCTACCATTGATGTCTTTTTTTCCCATCAAGTATCTAATGACAGCATGACACTATGTACACAAATTTTATACCATGTAACATAATGTCTGAATTTTTTTAGAGCATGAACTACTGTGAAAAGTTCCCTTTCTGTAATAGTGTAGTTTAGCTCTACACCAAACAAATTCTTACTTATGAAATATATGGAATTGTTAGGCACAGACCTATTGTGGGAACAAATTATATTTTGGGTGTAGGCCTATTTTGGGAACACGACCATTTTTGGAGAGAAAGATCTATTTTTGGAGCATGCACAAGAGGTGGTAGGAAAGAAACACGCATAAAAAGAACGAAAAGGAGTATGTACGAGGAAAAGAAACATGGAGCGCATGCAGACAAGCCTAACCATGTTAAGGTTAGGGTTTTTGATAAATATTGTAATGGCTATAATCATATAGAGTAATATAAATAAGGAGCTAGGAGGTCTAGGAAAACGCCGGTCGGTTGATTATTGAAAGTTGGTTGGTTAGGAAGCTATTGGTTGTAGTAAGTTTTGTTATGGTTCTTGTGGTAGAGTCAAATAAGCTGGTGTTTGAGGATTAGGTCACAGGCTAAGGAGCCCGGTGTGATCTAGTCAGTCTCCCATAGGGTACTTACCCTCATTTTTAATTGTAATACTAAGATGTAATGCACGTAACACATATTTTGCAGAAGAATAAATAAAAGAGCAGAGAAGCTAGATCTTTGCGGACATAGGCTAGGAGGGGGTGAACCATGGTAAAACCTTGTGATCTATGTGATTGTTAATGAATTATTTTATTATTCTGTTAATCATTAGCTCAATAATGAATGGTGAAAACTATGTACCTTTTTGCTAACACTAACAACCTAGTATGGACCTTTTTGCTAACACTAATGAACACCACATAATTATATTCTCAGTGTAGTGTTCAGGTCGAAAAGGAAGGCATCCAAATAATTGAGAAGAAAATAGGAAGTGTACGGAGAATGTGTCAAGGCATTGGCCAGATTTCCAATTTACCAGTGATGAGGTACACAACGTAGATATAGAGCATTATGAAAATAAATGGAAAGATGCAGTGAATAGATATGCATTGAGAATTACACTCATGCATAGTAAGTGGTAGAATTACAATTATGCATAATAAATTGTTATACTTGAGTGCATTATTGAATGCATTTTTGTGAGTTCATGCATACATTTTATTTAATGGAAAGGATTATGCTAACAACTAAAATGTTACAATTATTACTCACTCAAAGAGTTGAAGACAATTCAAGGGTTGTTAGACATTGCAACATGAAAGTTGCAAGTAAAGTAGTCACATGAGCATTGACTACAAGAATTTTCTGTTCAAAAAATAGAGTAATGAACTTAATGATATTAATTGTGAACATGCATATGCATAGAGTGGTAATTTTATTCTATTTAATAAATTACTTGATAGTTGGTGATGGAAATTTTTAAGTGTAGAAAATTCTAAAATTACTTATGAGCTTTTGTAAGTATTAAAATAGAATTTTATGGTGCATGACATACTAATAATTTGTTGCCTGAATGCAAGCTCAAAAAGATTGCAGGAAAAGTGGTCGGAACTATTATACTACAAAAAGACATGATAAAAAATACTACATGTTGTTGCAACAACCAAGAAAACTATGAGACAAAATTTCGTATTTTGGGAACAATGGATTTCTTTTATGTAATAAATCTGAATTTCTAAAATGAAGTTTTTATAATAATATATCATAATAAATGTATGTGGGTGATGCAGGTGAGTTAATATTTATTATAGCTGACATGCTTGTAAATAACAACTATTGTTGGAAACACTGGAGCCCTATAAATGTAGAACCTTGGTGGGGTTCTGGTAATGAGTTAACACTCTCCTTTTGTGTGAAAGCCTTGGAAATATGGATCCCTGAGGGACTATGTAGCAGTGAAGGGATACCCAATCCTAGAAGGGTGAGTGCAATAAGGAAGATACAACTCAAGAATGCTTATGGAAGGGTAGCTGTCATAATGAAGGTGTGCCAAAAGGAACACTGAGTTGAATTCTTTCATGAATAAACTCTATGGAATAGAGAAAATGACTTCCAATTGTGGTATGAATACATGAATTGGTGCTTGAAAGTGTTGGTCACTATAATTTCTTAATTAATTTAAACAATCAAGTGCTACATAAATTGTCAACCCAGGGAAGTCTGTTTATTTCAAAGGTAACCACGCACTATATATGCTCAATTCCAAAAGCAACCTAGAGTTGTAGTAAAGGGAACTATATTAATCACACTTGTCTTGAATGAACTGAAGTTCTAGCTTGAGCTACAGAAAAGAAAACTACTTATTGCAGAGCTTAAGGAGATAATTAATCTAAAGAATCCTGGATTACATTGAAATAACAACAGCAACAGGAAATAACAACTATTTTGTAACCAGAGAACAAGACCCTATTCCCAAGCAGGGACTTCAACACTTTGTTTCTGATGGACACACTTTCATGAACTCATTAATGCATTGAAGGCTTAACTATTCTAACAGAGAACAGGACCCTAATTCCTTCCTTTAAGTAGGAACCTTCATCACCAGTCTCTGATTAGCACACTCATGAAAATAATTGAAAGCTGACTATTTCTAAAAGAGAACAGAACCCTAATTCCTTCCTTTAAGCAGGAACCTTTAGCACCAGTCTCTGATGAGCACACTCATGAAAATAATTGAAAGATGACTATTTCTAACAGAGAATAGAACCCTAATTCCTTCCTTTAAGAAGGAACCTTTAGCACGAGTCTCTGATTAGCACACTCATGAAAATAATTGAAAGCTGACTATTTCTAACAGAGAACAGAACCCTAATTCCTTACTTTAAGCAGGAACCTTTAGCACCAGCCTTTGATTAGCACACTCATGAAAATAATTGAAAGCTGAATACTTCTAACAGAGAACATGACTCTAATTCCTTCCTTTAAGCAGGAACCTTTAGCACCAGTCTCTGATTAGCACACTCATGAAAATAATTGGAAGCTGACTACTTCTAACAGAGAACAGGACTCTAATTCCTTCCTTTAAGAAAGAACCTTTAGCACCAGTCTCTGATTAACACACTTCATAAATCCATCATACAAGATTGATAATTAAAATGAGTAACAATTAACCAAGCATGAACTTCATGAAAACACTATAACATTCAATAAAACAGAATTCTTAACAGGATAGAGTTCAGTAGTGTTTCAACAAAGCAAAAATTAATCAAGGCATAAACAGAGATCACACTAACACACTATAAAACTAATGGGTGAATCTTGTGAAGAAGGTGGGCCCTCCCTTCTCACAAGATTCCCTTGAGACGAAGAGACTAGAGAAGGATGCTCAAAACAATATTTTATTCATCTATCAATGCATCATATTACAATCTGAAAATGAAGTACGTCCTTCTCTGTGAAACTTTCTTAGTACAAAAACTGGATCCTTTCGAATGATGATTTCCTCTTATTTAAAGAGGGAATCCCTTCGATATAATTGATCAAAAATTACAGATGTATATCTGAGTCCTATTCTTAGTCAGATCGGCTTTCTAAATCAGAATAGGATGTCCTAGTCTCCCGCAACACAATGCTATTACAAGTGCTGAATGAGTTGTTGTTTTTATGGCTCGAGTAACAGTTCTTTCTTGTTGCTGCTATTGCATGCTGTTTCGACATCGCAAATCGCGACTGTTTCAGCCACAGGATTTGCACTCTGACTGTTTCAGCACTTCTCAGGTAGCAACGATGGTTGATGCTTGGTTCACGGTGCGACTGTTGTAGTCAATCTGTGCGAGTTGCTGTTGACGACGGACTATTTAACGGCTTCCTGTGTTTCAACATCGTTGACCATAGACTGTGTAACAACTTCCTCTGTGTTTCAACAACGTCGACCATGGACTGTGTAATAGCTTTTGTGTTTCAACATTGTTGACCATGGACTGTGTAACAACTTCTTCAGCATTGTCGACCAAGGACTGTGTAACAACTTCTATGTTTCAGCATCGTCAACCAAGGACTGTGTAACAGCTTCTGTGTTTCAGCATCGTCGACCATGGATTGTGTAACAACTTCTGTGAATTGCTGTTTCAGCAACATGCCTCAAATGCTAATCTGCAGTTTGAACTGTTTCAACACTTATACATTTCTAATCAATGGTTAAGTACGAGATTAATGTGAAATTATATGCAAAACAGATTAAATGTATAGTAAAGAGAAGATACGTTATATACCTTTGGAAAAATAGGATAAAGTGATAATATGAGTTTAAATGTGAGTGATCAAGAGTGTAATAGTGGGAAAAATTATGAGAAAAAAGGTACATTGTGTGGTCCTAACATCCCCCCCAACTTAAAGTGTTGCATGTCCTCAGGCAACTTCACTCTGAATCAGAGTCTAAATACCGACTCTGAGCGTGCAAGTTACTCAAGCAGTAGCTGTGGGAGGTACTGTTCGTTGGTGAACTGAACCCTTGGACCCATTGTAACCTTTGCCAGGCTGCTGTTTCTATCTTCTTAGGCAGCTTATAATGGATTTGATATCTTTCTATTGGAAACCATAGGATAGGAAAATAAAACCGGTACTCTATCCAGCTTTCAGCACATTGCTGAACAAACTAGATGTAGTTAGGTACCCTAGAGATTGCTACCTCAAGGTTAGTGGGGCTAAAAGGATTGTGTTCCTGTCTTTTCTTAGTGGATTGCTGCCAAAACAAGTTGTTTTCCTGGAGGGAAACAATATCTATGGATCTGATGAAGTGATGACAATCTTGAAGCACAGTTGATTGTAGCTGCTGAACATGTTTAGTCATACCTGGTTTCTATAAGAAATGATAATATTTTGTGACAAAGGTAGCTGCATTCAGTGGTTCTGGTCTTATCCAAAGAAGGCGGTTATCCTCATTGTGCTTGGCAGCCATGAAGTCATCCTGCCATATAATCTGATTGTGGAGAAAGGAGGTGAATGCCTGAATCTGGATGTCCCCAACAAGAGGATTAAGGTTCAACTGCCTGTTCTTGAGGATGGCCTCGTTATGAAAATATGCCTCGCAGAGGAGGTGTTGATCCCTAGCAGATGATTCTGTAAAGGTTTTGACAAAATCTGCTGGGTGTAGTACTGCATGGGGTCTGCCTTCTGTGATTGATTTGATCTGAAACCATGTGAGTTGTTCCATAAGGAACAAGGAGTAATTGGAGGATGGTCTCCTTGTGGCCAATAGCTTTTGTGCCAAGTCAAATACCAGGGCCAATCTGCCTTTCAACTCTTTGTTCTATTTCTTCAGGGCACGAGCTTCCTGACATGTCTGCTCTAAAGCTTCCCAATTTGAGTAGGTATGATTTATCCATATTTGTCTGTGCTCTTGCAGGCTTTTGGCCCGTGTAGCAACATACTCTTTCTTCCATTTCTGTATTACTGCCTGCTCATCCCATGGCTGAGTCTGTGTTTCAGTGTTGCAAGTAGTGGGGTGAGGTAAGGTTTGAGTAGATTGTTCCACAAAAGTGTGGATATTGATCTGGCTGGGAGGTGTAACTTCCTCAATAGGTACTGTCTATACAACTTTGTTAACAAAAACAGGGGTTTCATTTGTTGCAATGCAGGGCTTAGTCTTAATCTTGGGAGGTCCTGCTGGTTCTTGTGTTTCAGCTATAGCTGGTTCTTGTGTTTCAGCTGTAGCTGGTTCTCGTGTGACAACAGGTTCTTCTTCTTTGACTACAAAAGTTGAAGGAGTAGGGGGAGCTCCTAGCATTGGGACTTGAATTACCTTGTAGTCTGCTTGATAGTAGATATCCCCACATTGACAACACATATATTCTTTACACGGACTCTCTGTTGTAGTCCCCTCTGACATGGTTGCTATATGAGCTAGGGTGTGCAAATTAAGTTCCTTTTCATATGCTTCCTTTGCCATGGCTAGTTCTTGCTTGTATGCTTCTAGTTCAGACTTTAAAAACTCGTTTTCTTGCAAGACAAAGGCCATTGTTGGTTCTGGTTGAGGGATGACTGGTTCTTGTGTGGCAGTCATAGCCTCGCTAGCTGGTTCTTATGGGGCATCTACATGAATGGCAACTGATTCTTGTGTTTTAGCTTCTTGATGTAAGGAAAGTAATGTTGCAGCACCCCGGACCTCTGATTCTTGCATCTCAGTATCAATATCAGCAGTTGGTTCTTGTGTTGCAGCTGTAGCTAGTTCTTGTGTGATAGCTATGGATGGTTCTTGTGTTTCAGCCACTGGGTGAGTAGCTGGTTCTTGTGTTTCAACTACTGAATGGGTAGTTGGTTTTTGTGTTTCAGCTACTGGATGGGTAGATGGTTCTTGTGTTTCAGCTACTGGATGGGTAGCTGGTTCTTGTGTTTCAGCTACTTGATTTGAAATAGATGATGTCACAACTCCATGGGCCTCTGGTCTTTGTGAAATAGGAAAATATTCCGGCATTTGGGAGGTTGGAGGTGTACAGGGTATTAGTCGGATGGGTTGGGGGTCTAGGGCAGTGGAAATAATGGCTGGCCTTGTTGAGGCCTTTGTTCATTTTCTTTGTAAGAAGGGCGTAAAAAAAGAAATTTTCTTTCTTTTTCGTGGGGGTTTTTCTTCAATGATGGGACAGGGGGAATTGTCTGGCTCAGAATCATCACTAAGAATATGAAGGGCGGGAGTGGATGATTCTGGTAAAGTGTGGGGCGGGCTTTGTATGGTAGGGGGTTTAATTGGACTGATTGGTTTTGTAGGTGGATTGTTGGGTATTTTTGGAGAGTCTGGAGGGTTTTGTGGTTGCTGTTCCTGAAGATTTTCAGGAATTTCAGGGGCTTCTTGGGGGTTTATAGGTGGGTTGTTTAATGGAAGGTTTTGTTGGGCCAGACTCTTTTGGATAAGCAGTTGGACAAGACGGTGATGGGTGAGTGAAAGGGTGAGATCTTTAGCCTTTTTACAGTAATGCGACATATTTTTGAGACAACCAAGCAGATAATAAGGAATGTTCACCAATCTATTATGCCGTAAATGAGACAACAGGACAAAATCGTGCTGGTAGACTACCTGGTATCGGACTTCGTAGGTTAGGTAGTATTTGACAAATTTTGCAACTTTCGGCCATGGAGGTGGCAAGGAGCTGAGTCAGATACCCCGGCCTTTGGGTTCAATTTGTTCTTCTGGCAGGAAGAAGTTCTGCTGGGTATTTCGAATGATATGTTTACGGCTGAACATGCGAATGCCATTGGTGGGGAGACCCGAAACCTGTGCTATATCCTCTTCTGTTACTGAAATTTGGACCCCTTGGACAATAGAATGGTCTTCCTGAATGTTTTGAGTGAATTGCAGAACCTGTTGTTCATCATACCCCTGGAGTCTCTAAAAATAAATGAGCCATCCTGCTTGCTGAAAAATTTGATAAGCTTCTGGATACAGTTCTAACAGGGCTGTTGTGGCTGGTTTGTACCGTAGAACAAAGCCTCCCATAGCTACCATCTTGGTAACATACACTGTCAAAGAATTTGAGTAACAACTTCTGCGCAGAGTGAGTTTTCCGAGTGAAGGTATGCAAATGGTGGTAAAGCACGCGAAAGGATAGTAAAATAGGAATGGCGGTGGTGAATTCGTGTGCAATGATGGTAAAAAAGGTTTGATATGTCCTTCTCTCCCATCAAGTGCGGCTAATAATGATTGCACTCGAGTGGACATAATGATTTGGAATCTTCTCATTAACTATAGCTTAACTATATTACATAAAATTTACATACCTCGCCTTACCTTCTGATTCATGCTGCAAACAAAATATAATGCCTGTCCACGATAGTTCTTCAGTAGTTGTGGCAGAGACTTTTGATTTGTTAGATGAATTGTATCAAGGATTTGTTGACTGGAAAGACAAACTATAGTATGAGAGCACAAAATCTTGCTGACAAATAATGTTGAAAAGTTGGTGTTTCATCAACAGAAAAGAACGGGGCGAAACAATTGTTGGACGGTGTTGTTTCGTCGATGAGGAAATGTGAAGAACTGCTGAACAATGGTGTTTCAGCAACAGGAGAAATGGGGTGAAACAATTGCTGGACGGTGTTGTTTCGTCAATGAGGAAATGTGAAGGACTGTTGAACAATGGTGTTTCAGCAATGGGGAGAAGTTTGTTGTCAATGGTGTTTTAGCAATAGGGGAAATGGTAAAAGGTTGTCAGTGGTGTTTCAACAACATAAAAGAAAAGGGTGAAATAATGTTGGACGGTAGTGTTTTGGCAATAGGGAGAAGGTGAAAAGTTGCTGTGAATGGTGTTTCAGCAATAGGGGGAAATGGTAAAAGGTTGTTGACAGTGGTGTTTCGGCAACAAAAAAGAAAAGGGCGAAACAATTGCTGGACGGTGTTGTTTCGTCGATGAGGAAATGTGAAGAATTTCCGGACTGTAGTGTTTTGGCAATAGGGAGAAGGCGAAAAGTTGTTGTGAATGGTGTTTTAGCAACTAGGGAAAGTCAAAAAGTCGCTGAACAGTGGTGTTTCAGCAATGGGAAAGCTTGTCTCTTCGTAAAATAGGATCATCCTTTCCTAGTAGCTTGTGCTTTAATCAGGAATCTGCAAAAATTGATTGTAACATGGTATTTCTTGACAGGGATTATTAGTAAATAAAATCTAATCTAATACTAAAGAAATTAACTTAAAAGAATTAATTACAATGAGGGGTAGAAGCCCCTTCTAAGAAGAGGTAATGGGAGTCTGCCATGCATGTGGCCTTAAAATCTTCTTTGGAAATAGGGCGCTGGTACAGACGGAGCCGATGACCATTTACAAGTAATGGTGTTTTGGAGTCATCGATTGTGAGGAGACTTACTGTTCCATTGGGGAAAACAGTATCTACTTCGTAAGGTCCAAGCCATCTTGTACGCAGTTTCCCTTGAAATTCTTTGAACCGAGAGTCATACAGTAGGGCCCAATTACCTTTCTGAAACTGCTTGCTCTTGATATTTTTGTCATGCCATTTTGATCTTTG
>JASDQU010735532.1:131212-141233 GCA_032191745.1 Picea mariana | reverse complement strand
TTTGCAATGAAGGATTTGGGTGTTGCAAAGAAAATCCTTGGTATGAGAATAACAAGAGATAGGGAAAATCACAAATTGACATTGTCTCAGGGTGAGTACATAGAGAAGGTGTTGGAGAGGTTTAGAATGCAAAATGAAAAATGAGTTAGTACACCTTTGGCTAGCCATTTCGACTTAATTAAGGAAATGTGTCCCAAGACACAAGAGGAGATATAATACATGTCTAGTTTCCCTTATTCATCAATAGTTGGTAGCTTGATGTATGGGATGGTTTGCACAACACTAGATATTGCACATGTAGTGGGATTTGTGAGCAAGTATATGAACAATCCAGGTAAAGAACATTGGGAGGTAGTAAAGTGGGTTCTCATGTATTTGAGAGGTACTACTACTCATGCATTATGTTTTAGAGGTTCATACAATGCTCTATAGGGATATGTTGATTCATATATGAAAGGTGTTAAACATATAAGGAGGACCACCACAGGGTATGTTTTTACTATAGGTGGAACAATAGTAAGTTGGATTTCGAAAATGCAAAAGGTTGTTGCACTTTCAACAATAGAGGTAGAGTATGTTGCTTCTACAGAGGCTAGTAAAGAGATGATTTAGTTATACAGGTTTATGGAGGAAATGAGAAAAAAACATGAGAATAGCAGGTTGTACTATGACAGTGAAAGTTTCATTCATCTTGAAAATAACTTAGCCTTCCATTCGAATACTAAGCAAATACAACTCAGGTACCATTTCATACGATCTCTCTTGGAAGGTGGACATTTGAAGTTGGAAAAGATACACACTAGCCAAAATCCTGCAGACATGTTAACAAAGGGAGTAACTAGGGATAAACTAATTTCATGCTCAGTTTCAGTTGGTCTTCAAGCATGAAGGTGAAGAAGGATCATAGTCCAACATACACAACAACGATGGATTTTTTGAGATCAATATCCAAGTGGGAGATTGTTGGTTGTGGAGCCTGATTATCTTCCTGATTCAGAGGTCTTTGTTTTCAGTTGTGTTTATACCCCATGAAGAATTTACACCCTGAAAGAATGTACACTCCTCCACGCGGGGGAGTACACGGGGGGAGGGGTTACATACCATTCATTATAAGGTTGCAAATATGACGGTAGAAGTTATGTTAGAGTTTGTTTTCCCTAGAAGGAAATCCTCTTTTATGAGGGAAATGTATTGCGTCTATGTATCATTGAGAATATTGTATTCTGAGTGAGGATACTATGAGATAAAGAAGAGGAAGTTACAATGGGTATGGTGTAGGTTGTATCTCTTCATTTTCTGGATAATAATAAAGGAAGGACCTGGAAATTTCTCTGGTGGATGTAGCCCACACTGGGTGAACCAAATATATCTATGTCTCTATTGTATTGTGTATATTTTGTGTTTTATTTCCGCATTTGTTTTATTTTATTTCTCCGTGATCCTATTTTTCTAACACCACATAATTGGTACATAGACTAGGAGATGCGCATAGGCACTATAGAATGGACATGATTACAATAAAATTTTGTAGTAACCTTCTCATTCAAGCATGAGAACCCCAACATTGATTCAGAGCTGAAGTTGAAAAGGGGTTTGATATTTTTTGATGAACCAGAGGTCAAAATCATAAAAGAATATCAACAAAAGAACAAACATATAGTCAAAGAGTTACTCTCATGTTATTATGTCGAAGAGGAAGCACCAGATGAAGATGATTTTTGAAACATTCAGATCACCGATATTGAAGGAGAGAGAGAGGTGTAAGGTCTATCTATGGAGTCAGAGGCATTTTCTGCACCAATCAAATTTAAGAAAGTCAACATTGGGATAAACAAAAATCCTAAAATGGAAAGTATTGGAGACTACTAGGATGAGAAAACATTAGAAAGGATAAGAGAGTTACTACACGAATACAATGACTTGTTTCCAACAACATTTATAAAGATGAAAGGAATAGAAGGGGAGCTAGGTGATATGAAGATACTCCTCAAACCTGAGGATAGACCTATCAGATAGAGACCTTACATGATGAATCCAGTGTATAAGAAGAAAGGGAAAGAAAAAATTGACCAAATGTTGGAAGCTGACATTATAGAACTAGTAGAGGAATATGAATGGATCAGTTCCATGGTAGTCCATGAAAATAAGAAAGGGGGGATAAGGATTTGTGTTGATTTGAGGAAAATCAATGATGCCTACTTACACGATCCTTTCCCTACCCCTTTTATAGATGAGGTATTGGAGAATACAAGAGTCCAGAAAGCATATTCATTCACAGATGGTTTCTCAGGTTACCATCAGAGCAAAATATCTCCAGAGGACAGGTATAAGACTACTTTTTCTATAGAATGGGGATCCTACAAATATACAGTCATGCCCTTTGGATCGAAGAATGCACCAACTGTATTTTCAAGGGTATTCATAGCTACTTTTAAGGAATTCATACATCAATTTCTAGAAGTATATCTGGATGACTGGACTATGTATAGTCTTTTGAAAGACCATTTAGAAGTTTTAAGACTAATGTTGGGAAAGATGCAGGCAATATCAAATATCATTAAACATCAAGAAATGCATTTTTTGTACACATTTAGGGATATTGTTGGGACATATAATGTGAAAACATGGATTACTAGTTGATCCTGCTAAGATTGCAGTCATTGTGAATTTACCACCACCAAAGTCAGTGTGCCAGTTAAGAGCCACACAAAGACATACAAACTACTACAAGAAGTTTATAAAGGGGTATGTGTAGATTACTACATCAATGGAAAAAATGTTAAATAAGGACACCATATTTTAGTGGAATGAGGATTTCCAACAAGGATTGGACACTCTAAAGGAAAAGATAGTGACAACACCTATATTAGTATTTCCATATTGGGAAAAGACATTTCATGTGCATGTAGATGCATCAAAAATAACACTTGGATCAATTTTGGCACAGCCAAGAGAATGGGACTTACACCATCCTATAGCCTTTGGAAGAAGGAAGTTGTCAGAATCTGATCAGAATTACAACACCACGGAAAGAGAAGGCCTAGCCATGGTATATGCACTTTAGAAATTCAGATACTATTTATTGGTTAAACACTTTAAAATGTTCACATATCATTCTACCCTCAAATATCTAGTCAACAATCCAGTGTTGGGGGGAGGATCTGTAGATGGCTGTTATTATTCTGAGAATTTGGTTTTGAAGTAATAGTCAAACTAGGGAAGCTTAATGCAAGACTGTTGAAGATACTTCACAAACACCTAGGATTTCTTTTTCCTAAGGTTTTCCCTATGTTTATTAGTCATTATTTAGTCTCCTATAACTTAGGGAGAATATTCCTATAGGATAATATTCTCTTCAGTTCACACTTCAGTTTGATCAGTTGAGTGGAGTCTAGATGCCACATTGGAATCATCACCATGCAACATTGGGATAATCACTAGCTAATGCACACTGTCCTTGGGATTATCACTAGACTAGCTCATTATTCATGATTCCCTATTCTCCTCCTCACTTCACTCTATTTTAGTCAGTTAAATGAAGACTAAGTGACTAGTTAACTCAGACTAGGTGGAAGTTCACTCTCGTAATTGCCTAAGAGACTGGACTAGGTGGAAGTTTACTCTTATAACTGTTGGTGTGTGTCTAGAACACTCTAGACCAACACTATGGAACATTGTATTCTCCTCGAGTGCACATTGGTTGAATTATACAGACTATATCATGTGTAAATTATTATTCATTCATTTGGTTAATGAGAATTCTTCCATTTTTTCTCTCCTTCTCTTTTCTCATATTTTCTTTGCAAACTATGTATGCCATTTTCTAGCTAGATATTTTTTATGCAGGTTCAACACATTTACATGGTATCAAAGCTAACATATTTCTAGGAAAAATACACACCATATTCTTTTTGAAGGTACCGAATATTGAAGATAGCGGAAAAATGGAATTTCCAAAAGAATTCATTCTTACACCGTACAATTTCTTTGCATGGAAAAAGAAGATGATAGTGCATCTTCGAGGAAGAGGATTATACAATTTAACCATGGAAATAGAGACCAAACCCACATCATCCATATAAAAATCCAATTATTTGAATCAAATGCTTGAAGCGTTTGGAACTATTTGCAGTCTCATTTCTCCTGAACTCCTCTTTCACATATCCTCCTATAAAACCCTCAATGAATCTTGGACCACCATGGAAGGGATTTTTGGAAAACAGGACAAGATGAGGGGACACATTCTCGAGTTGGAATTTCTCACATTGGATCCAAAATCCTTTGACAATCTCCAAGATTTATTTACCAAATATAAGGATTTATTGTTGCAATCAAGGCTTGCGGGGTTGATAAATCTAAGGAGGAGACACAAATGTTTCTCACCATTCTCTCCAAACTTGGTATGGAATACTCGATGTTTGTATCCACATTTCATTCATTTAGGCTTTCCTATGGATTCACCTAGAATATTCCCTCTCTTGATGTATTTATTGAATCTTTGACACAAGAGAAAAACAAGCTTATCAACATGGGAAAAATCAAAGGACCAAAGGCACATGCACTTATTGTGCATGATGGTAGCGGTCATCAAAATCAGAAATCTAAAGACAAAGACAGAAGGAAAGCACATGAAAATATGAATAAGGAAGTTGTCTCAAAACCCTTCAACGATGCCTCCGGATCCAAAGGTGGAAAGGGAAGAAAATGGGAGAAATGAACTTACTTCCATAAAGGATTCCATCGAGAATCTGCATGCATGCAAAAAAAAAGATCAAATGGCCCAAATAATTTAACAAAACAACCTTGGAGATTGCATCCCCAAGGGTGCCAACAAGAAGAAGCCAGATGATAAGAATACAGGTGATCCCCACAAATTTCCCCTAAGATTTGATCCCTTTTGGAGATCCTCACAAGACACATAGTAGAAAACAAGTGAGGATCCTTGTGGGTCACTAGTATCTCAACAGGCGAGGATCTGTAAAATTTCTAGATTCAGGGAGTTACGATATGATATGCGAGGGATGAGTTGTATATTCATGTCAAGGGCCTAGGAATTCACATCATTTGAGTCTCTAGTGGTCTCTATAAAATATAGAAACTCTCTTAAGACTCCTCCAAAGAACTATATAACAAAGGAAATTATTGGGAAAGAGGAGGAGAATTCAAGAGTAATGTTATGCTTCCCATTTGTAGAGGTGCATGTCCTGTCCATCATAGCCAGAAGTCAATGAGCCTAGCTTGACCAAGAAGTTGATGGGATAAGTAAGGATCAAGGAGAAAAGGGAAATGCATCTACATTCAAGGTATGTAATATTGATGTAATGTATTCATGATTAATCACTAGATCATTGGTTTTCCTCCATATTATTTGTGTTCTATTCATAAATGAATTGGATCTAGTATTATGAGTATTAGATCATAATAGATCTAGTGAATTTTATTTTCCTAACATTAGAAGGATAATGTGTAGGTGGTTGTTTGTATTCTTGTGTGCAGGAAGTAGATTTTAGGAGATGAAGTTGGATCTCAAGAGCTATAACAACTAGGAAACACGAGGAAAACTGTCAATCTAAGGTATGTTCAACCTCCTTCTTGGTTAAAAGGAAATAATTTTGATTGCATCTAGAAAACCATAGGAATCAACCCCTTTATGCCGAGTATTACTAAGATAATCCTAGGGAGATCTTGTTGTCCAACCAATGAGATCCCTCTGAGATTTTATCCCATAACAATTTGGAAATTACAAGTAAACTAAAAAGTGGACAAATTTATAAGTTATTGATAAATTTTGTGTAGGAATAAGTTTAAAAGTGAACAAACATAATCTTTTTAGTAAATCTAAAATTCCACTTCATTTTATTTTTTTTTTAATTTTGACAATGCATTGTGTGTCTCTTTCGGGTCATTATATACCATTTGAAATTCTATCCAAAATTCTACTCATGACATTCATATAAGTGAGTTTAGGTTTATTCAACTCTACTTTCGGCCAACTATTAAGCAATTTCACACCATTTTTTTGATTTTAACTATATAGATTTTCTTAAAATAGACTAATACCATTAAAATAGAATTTCATGTATCAATCAATTAAAACTATATTACTTATGATAAAAATGAAACTATATTATATTTTTGTTAAAAAAAAACCTCCTAAATTTATTTAAAAAATGATAGGGTTTTATCCACTTTTTGAGTTTTAGTGGTTGAAAAACATCAAAAAAATTTAGAAAATTTAAATTATCTACTCAATTAAATCAATCTCACCACCAAATACTCAAATATTTTATTTTACAAATTTAAATTCTCTACGCAATTAAATCAATCTCTCCACCAAAGTCTCAACTATTTTTTTTTCAAACTTGCAATTTTAAAAACTAGAGGAAAGCATTTGTAATTTCAAAAACACTCAATTAAGTTGCACATGATCATTAAGCATGGTTTGCACAAACCAAATATAACATATTATGTGCTAATTTACTTTGTGCTTGTATAGTATAGGATAGTGAGTGTATGTAATTATTCAAATACAAATTTAAGGAATTAATTGTTCTTTGTACATATGGGTGGATAGGATTAACGAACAGAGGCATGCAAGAGCATAAGAAGAGAAATGAAAATATTTATGGCATCTAAATACAAGGTGATGAAAACCCATATGTATATTGGGATACCGAGCACAAAGAATGCAACAATAAACTAGATACATAGAGTTACAACAAACATTAACTGAACAACAATCACACAGAGAATATCCACAGGAAAGCGAAATAGTATTCTTATTGTTCAATATCATATATTACAGAATAACCCAATAGGATTGAAAATCTATTCTACTTGAATCTACGGGCTACACATGTATATATCACAACGCCTGATTGTTTGTGAATCAGAGTAATGATTGAATTCCCGCACAAAATTTGAACCATTGGAACCAATTGAAGTAATAAAACATCGTATTGTTTCCACCTATTCAATAATATCCATCTTGAAAATAGTTTACTTGATACCTTGCCCAGATTCATTCATCACCTTTTTTGTAAGCCAAGATAATCCAATCACCACCACAACTTCTCTAACAATATTGGTTGTTTGAACATGTCTGCCCGATTTTCTTCAGTATGGACCCCTCCACCTCCTCTGAATCAACATAACCAAAGACTAAATCATTAAAACCATTGTAGGTGATAAAATGACTCTAATATACCAAAACACCCATTTCCAATGTTCTTTACCTAGTTTTGTCACATGTCCACCGACGACACCAACTGCATGTGAAATATTTAGTATTGAACATTTCATCGCAAACATAAACCTTCCTACTATATTAGAAAATGGTACACGAGACATATAATCCTTTTCTTCCTTAATAACAATACATAAACATGAAGAAATCTCACAATCGAAAGCTAAAGATAAATTTATTAGTTTCACAATGTTCATACTAAGCCTCTTTAGTATCTTCACCATAAAATTTTGTTGTGATAACCACAACTTACCATTTTCCCTATATTTGTGTACTTCTATTCCTAGATTTGATGTGTTGCTCCTAGATCATTCATCTAAAACATGCTGGCCAACTGGGCCTTTAACCTACTAATCTTAATCATTTTTTGGATTGAAAAAAACATATCATCATCATATAACACCAAGATAATGAATGTATCATTGTCCAAACTTTCAAAGTAAACACAATGGATATACTCACTTCTTAATAAATTTTAGGTAACCATGAAGGAATCAAACATCTTGAACCATTTCTTGGTTACCTTTAGGCCACACAATGATTCCCTAATGTGGGTAGTAGGATCCTACAATATACATCCCTTATCTCCATCATTATAACCAACATAGATTTTAAACTTGTATAAATTCAAAGATTGTAATTCTGGAAGTAACTTACAATTTACAAGTACCTGCAACCCCCATTGTTTCTTGCTCATATGGCCTAGTCGTGGATGCTATAAACAAGTAGATGCACTTGCTTCATTATATATCATTGTTTCTTCATTTACTTGAGTGCTCCCTTCTAGTTTGTAAAGGTTTCCAATATTTGTATCCTTCATAACCGCCAAGATGCCCTTGGACACTTTCAGTGCTCCACCTTGACTTATAAACTTGTAACCTCCAGAATTCAAAACTCCCAAAGAAATTAAATTATTTTTAATTTATGGTACATGTATAACATCCATAAAAATTCTTACAATACCATCAAACATATTAATATTAATGCTCCTAATCCCAATAGTTTTATAAGAAATATCATTTCCCATAATAAAAAGATTGGCATCTATAGGTTGATGAGAAGATAACCAACTTCTATGTGAACACATGTGATCGGAATCACCATAATATAACAACCATTCTTCTTGATATTGTGAGAAATTAAAAACAAACAAAACTTTATTAACCATACTTGGACTTAATAAAACCATATTTGCTTCACTTTTTGAGTCATACTAGGACACTTTTCTTTTCCAACAATATATCTTAGGATGCCCTGGTTTATTGTAATACCAACATTTTAGCTTACTCCTTTTTCCTTTTGACTTGGATCTATATGTACCTATCAATTTTTCCCCTCTTTCTTTGGATCAACCTATAGCCACCATTGATTCCAGTGTGGAAGTTTCTATACTATATTTCCTCCTCACCTCCTTAGGAAACAAAGCTCCCACAATAGAGTCAAATTGAACGATTTTTGTTGTGCTAAAGCTAATAGAAGTGACTAAATTATCCCAAGACTTAGGCAATGAACACAACAACATCGTTGATTTATCTTAAGCATCAAGTTTTACATCCATACTGTTAAGCCCTAATATTGGCTCATTACCACTTAATTGGGGAATATTAGATTAGTAATGTTATTTTATTTATGTCGGCTTTAGGCCATTAGTGGTGATTTAGATTAGTAATGCTATTTTATTTATGTCGGCTTTAGGCCATTAAAACCTCCTAGTCTCCTATATATACCAAGGAGACATTTTCATTTTGAATCATCTTGTACTTGAACATTTAAGTGGGGTAAAAGGAGGTTTCCCCCTCGAAGAGGCTTATTTACTTGATATTATCTCTTTTTCAAGGCGTTGAGTACTTTTCTTGAGGTTTTTCTATGCTATATTGATGTTTGGTTCTTAACATATGGTATCAGAGCTCAAGGTCTTAGGGTTTCGCTGCTACATCTGAGACACCGTGGAATTTTCGCTATAAATTTGTTTCTACAACGTTTCAGAATGAACGGATTAAAGGGTTTTTATCAGACGGATCAAGGTATGTTGGGTTCAAAATTCAGCTTCTGAGGCATTATACTTTCGGAGATACAGCCTGTACAATATAGGGTTATGGAATCATCCTGAAATGAGTCATTGAGGCATTTTTGCTATAAACAATTTTCTGTAATGTTTCAGACCCTGAACTACAGGGTTCACTTACATAAATTAGTTTTCTATATGTGATAAAAATTTCAGATTCCGAGTCATCCTAAATTTATAGATACACCTTGTGTAAGATAGGGTATCTGACTATTCCTATTGGCTAGTCTCAAGAAGGTGTTTCAGGTAAAACAATCATAACTTATTCCCAGAGTATCCAAATTGGGTGGGACTGGTTGCATTGGATCATGGACAATCTGTAGTATTTTTGGTGCGAGTTTCATAATTTTATATCAATTATTTTGTGCGGGGCACACTATACAAGTGAGATCTCCTGGAAAGGCCAAAAATCAGCAAGTTATGGGGAAGTTATCGTAAATTCCACTTGGCACATCCAATTGTGATAAGACCTATGGCATTGAAGAGAAGAAATATCAGAGAAATACATAAGATAAAGTTTCATACCCAGAAGGGACAAAAATTGGGAGATACAATAGAAGAAATATTGTCTAGCAGAACCACCTCAAAATCAAGGTTCAAAAGTGATACTTGGCCAACATGCCACCCAAAAAGGGAACTTCTACACCAAACAAGCCTCCAGAAAATCCTACTTGGACTCTTGATGAAGGTGAAGAAATGCGTAGGGACAT
>JASDQU010735532.1:104276-125471 GCA_032191745.1 Picea mariana | reverse complement strand
TACAAGTTGAAGGAAGAAGATGGGGGAAAAAACCGGTACAACGATAGACTTGTTGTAAATGGGTTTGCACAAAAGAATGGTATAGATTTTGATGAAATATTTTCTCTTGTTGTTAAAATGAATTCAATTAGGACTATTTTAAGTCTTGTGGCAGTAGAAGATTTGCATCTTAAATAGTTAGATGTAAAAACAACTTTTCTCCATGAGGATTTGGAGGAAGAGATTATATGCAGCAACCACAAGGGTATGAGGTCAAAGGGAAGGAGAATTTAGTATGAAGGTTAAAGAAGAGATTGTATGGCCTAAAGCAAGATCCAAGGCAATGGTATTTGAAGTTTGGCAGGTTTATGACAGAACAAGGTTATAGTAGATGTCATTCTGATCACTATGTTTATTTTAAAAGGCTAGAAAATGGAAGCTATATTATCTTGCTATTGTATGTAGATGACATGCTTGTTGCAGGGTCTAATATGCAGGATATAAATGTGCTCAAGAAGAAATTAGCTAATTCATTTGCAATGAAGGATTTGGGTGTTGCAAAGAAAATCCTTGGTATGAGAATAACAAGAGATAGGGAAAATCACAAATTGACATTGTCTCAGGGTGAGTACATAGAGAAGGTGTTGGAGAGGTTTAGAATGCAAAATGAAAAACCAGTTAGTACACCTTTGGCCAACCATTTCGACTTAATTAAGGAAATGTGTCCCAAGACACAAGAGGAGATATAATACATGTCCAGTTTCCCTTATTCATCAATAGTTGGCAGCTTGATGTATGGGATGGTTTACACAACACTAGATATTGCACATGCAGTGGGAGTTGTGAGAAGGTATATGAACAATCTAGGTAAAGAACATTGGGAGGCAGTAAAGTGGGTTCTCATGTATTTGAGAGGTACTAATACTCATGCATTATGTTTTAGAGGTTCATACAATGCTCTATAGTGATATGTTGATTCAGATATGGAAGGTGTTAAACATATAAGGAGGACCACCATAGGGTATGTTTTCAGATATGGAAGGTGTTAAACATATAAGGAGGACCACCATAGGGTATGTTTTTACTATAGGTGGAACAATAGTAAGTTGGATTTCGAAAATGCAAAAGGTTGTTGCACTTTCAACAACAGAGGTAGAGTATGTTGCTGCTACAGAGGCTAGTAAAGAGATGATTTAGTTATACAAGTTTATGGAGGAAATGAGAAAAAAACATGAGAATAGAAGGTTGTACTATGACAGTGAAAGTTTCATTCATCTTGAAAATAACTTAGCCTTCCATTCGAATACTAAGCATATACAACTCAGGTACCATTTCATACGATCTCTCTTGGAAGGTGGACATTTGAAGTTGGAAAAGATACACACTAGCCAAAATCCTGCAGACATGTTAACAAAGGGAGTAACTAGGGATAAACTAATTTCATGCTCAGTTTCAGTTGGTCTTCAAGCATGAAGGTGAAGAAGGATCATAGTCCAACATACACAACAACGATGGATTTTTTGAGATCAATATCCAAGTGGGAGATTGTTGGTTGTGGATCTTGATTATATTCCTGATTCAGAGGTCTTTGTTTTCAGTTGTGTTTATACCCCATGAAGAATTTACACCTCGAAAGAATGAACACTCCTCCACGTGGGGGAGTGCACGGGGGGAGGGGTTACAGACCATTCATTATAAGGTTGCAGATACGATGGTAGAAGTTATGTTAGAGTTTGTTTTCCCTAGAAGGAAATCCTCTTTTATGAGGGAAATGTATTGCGTCTATGTATCATTGAGAATATTGTATTCTGAGTGAGGATACTATGAGATAAAGAAGAGGAAGTTACAACGGGTATGGTGTAGGTTGTATCCCTTCATTTTCTGGATAATAATAAAGGAAGGACCTGGAAATTTCTCTGGTAGACGTAGCCCACACTGGGTGAACCAAATATATCTATGTCTCTATTTTATTGTGTATATTTTGTGTTTTATTTCCACATTTGTTTTATTTTATTTCTCCGTGATCCTGTTTTTCTAACACCACAGAACTGGTACATAGAATAGGAGATGCGCATAGGCACTATATAATGGATATGATTACAATAAAATTTTGTAGTAACCTTCTCATTCGAGCATGAGAACCCCAACATTGCTTCAGTGCTGAAGTTGAAAAGGGGTTTGATATTTTTTGATGAACCAGAGGTCAAAATCATAACAGAATATCAACAAAATAACAAACATATAGTCAAAGAGTTACTCTCATGTTATCATGTCGAAGAGGAAGCACCATATGAAGATGATCTGTGAAACATTCAGATCACCGATATTGAAGGAGAGAGAGAGGTGTAAGGTCTATCTATGGAGTCAGAGGCATTTTCTGCACCAATCAAATTTAAGAAAGTCAATATTGGGATGAACAAAAATCCTAAAATGGAAAGTATTGGAGACTACTAGGATGAGAAAACATTAGAAAGGATAAGAGAGTTACTACACGAATACAATGACATGTTTCCAACAACATTTATAAAGATGAAAGGAATATAAGGGGAGCTAGGTGATATGAAGATACTCCTCAAACCCGAGGCTAGACCTATCAGATAGAGACCTTACATGATGAATCCAGTGTATAAGAAGAAAGGGAAAGCAAAAATTGACCAAATGTTGGAAGCTGACATTATAGAACTAGTAGAGGAATATGAATGGATCAGTTCCATGGTAGTCCATGAAAATAAGAAAGGGGGGTTAAGGATTTGTGTTGATTTGAGGAAAAACAATGATGCCTACTTACATGATCCTTTCCCTACCCATTTTATAGATGAAGTATTGGAGAATATAGGAGGCCAGGAAGCATATTCATTCACAGATGGTTTCTCAGGTTACCATCAGAGAAAAATATCTCCAGAGGATAGGTATAAGACTAATTTTTCTATAGAACGAGGATCCTACCAATATACAGTCATACCCTTTGGATCGAAGAATGCACCAACTATATTTTCAAGGGTATTCATAGCTTCTTTTAAGGAATTCATACATCAATTTCTAGAAGTATATCTGGATGACTGGACTATGTATAGTCTTTTGAAATACCATTTAGAAGTTTTAAGACTAATGTTGGGAAAGATGCAGGCAATGTCAAATATCATTAAACATCAAGAAATGCATTTTTTGTACACATTTTGGGATATTGTTGGGACATATAATGTGAAAACATGGATTACTGGTTGATCCTGCTAAGATTGTAGTCATTGTGAATTTACCACCACCAAAGTCAGTGTGCCAGTTAAGAGCCACAAAAAGACATACAAACTACTACAAGAAGTTTATAAAGGGGTATGTGTAGATTACTACACTAATAAAAAAATGGTTAAAGAAGGACACCATATTTTAGTGGAATGAGGATTGCCAACAAGGATTGGACACTCTAAAGGAAAAGATAGTGACAACACCTATATTAGTATTTCCATATTGGGAAAAGACATTTCATGTGCATGTAGATGCATAAAAAATAACACTTGGATCAATTTTGGCACAACCAAGAGAATGGGACTTACACCATCCTATAGCCTTTGGAAGAAGGAAGTTGTCAGAATCTGATCAGAATTACAACACCATGGAAAGAGAAGGCCTAGCCATGGTATATGCACTTTAGAAATTCAGACACTATTTATTGGGTAAACACTTTAAAATGTTCACATATCATTCTACCCTCAAATATCTAGTCAACAATCCAGTGTTGTGGGGGAGGATCTGTAGATGGCTGTTATTATTCCAAGAATTTGGTTTTGAAGTAATAGTCAAACTAGGGAAGCTTAATGCAAGACTGTTGGAGATACTTCACAAACACCTAGGATTTCTTTTTCCTGAGGTTTTACCTATGTTTATTAGTCATTATTCAGTCTCCTATAGCTTAGGGATAATATTCTCTTCAGTTCACACTTCAGTTTGATCAGTTGAGTGGAGTCTAGATGCCACATTAGAATCATCACCATGTAACATTGGGATAATCACTAGCTAATGCACATTGTCCTTGGGATTATCACTAGAATAGCTCATTATTCATGATTCCCTGTTCTCCTCCTCACTTCACTCTATTTTAGTCAGTTAAATGAAGACTAAGAGACTAGTTAACTCAGACTAGGTGGAAGTTCACTCCCGTAACTGCATGAGAGACTGGACTAGGTGGAAGTTTACTCTTGTAACTCTTGGTGTGTGTCTAGAACGCTCTAGACCAACACTATGGCACATTGTATTCTCCTCAAGTGCACATTGGTTGAATAATACAGACTATATCATGTGTAAATTATCATTCATTCATTTGGTTAATGAGAATTCTTCCATTCTTTCTCTCCTTCTCTTTTCTCATATTTTCTCTGCAAACTATGTATGCCATTTTCTAGCTAGATATTTTCTGTGTGGGTTCAAAACATTTACATGGTATCAAAGCCAACATATTTCTAGGAAAAATACACACCAGATTCTTTTTGCAGGTACTGAATATTGAAGATAGCGAAAAAATGGAATTTCCAAAAGAATTCATTCTTACACCGTACAATTTCTTTGCAATGAAAAAGAAGATGATAGTGCATCTTCGAGGAAGAGGATTATACAAGTTAACCATGGAAATAGAGACCAAACCCACATCATCCATATAAAAATCCAATTATTTGAATCAAATGCATGAAGCGTTTGGAACTATTTGCAGTCTCATTTCTCCTGAACTCCTCTTTCACATATCCTCCTATAAAACCCTCAATGAATCTTGGACCACGATGGAATGGATTTTTGGAAAACTGGACGAGATGAGGGGACACATGCTCGAGTTGGAATTTCTCACATTGGATCCAAAATCCTTCGACAATCTCCGATATTTATTTACCAAATATAAGGATTTATTGTTGCAATCAAGGCTTGCAGGGTTGATAAATCTAAGGAGGAGACACAAATGTTTCTCACCATTCTCTCCAAACTTGGTCTGGAATACTCGACGTTTGTATCCACATTTCATTCATTTAGGCTCGTCTATGGATCCACCTAGAAGATTCCCTCTCTTGATGTATTTATTGAATCTTTGACACAAGAGAAAAACAAGCTTATCAACATGGGAAAAATCAAAGGACCAAAGGCACATGCACTTATTGTGCATGATGGTAGCGGTCATCAAAATCAGAAATCTAAAGACAAAGACAAAAGGAAAGCACATGAAAATATGAATAAGGAAGGGTACTCAAAACCCTTCAACGATGCCTCCGGATCCAAAGGTGGAAAGGGAAGAAAATAGGAGAAATGAACTTACTTCCATAAAGGATTCCACCGAGAATCTGCATGCATGCAAAAAAAAAAGATCAAATGGCCCAAATACTTTAACAAAACAACCTTGGAGATTTCATCCCCAAGGGTGCCAACAAGAAGAAGCCAGATGATAAGAATCTAGGCGAGCCCCACAAATTTCCCCTAAGATTTGATCCCTTTTGGAGATCCTCACAGGACACATAGTAGAAAACAAGTGAGGATCCTTGTGGGTCACTAGTATCTCAACAGGCGAGGATCTGTAAAATTTCTAGATTCAGGGAGTTACGATATGATATGCGAGGGATGAGTTGTATATTCATGTCAAGGGCCTATGAATTCACATCATTTGAGTCTCTAGTGGTCTCTATAAAATATAGAAACTCTCTTAAGACTCCTCCAAAGAACTATATAACGAAGGAAATTATTGGGAAAGAGGAGGAGAATTCAAGAGTAATGTTATGCTTCCCATTTGTAGAGGTGCTTGTCCTGTCCATCATAGCCTGAATTCAATGAGCCTAGCTTGACTAAGAAGCTGATGGGATAAGTAAGGAGCAAGGAGAAAAGGGAAACACATCTACATTCAAGGTATGTAATATTGATGTAATGTATTCATGATTAATCACTAGATCATTGGTTTTCCTCCATATTATTTGTGTTCTATTCATAAATGAATTGGATCTAGTATTATGAGTATTAGATCATAATAGATCTAGTGAATTTGATTTTCCTAACATTAGAAGGATAATGTGTAGGTGGTTGTTTGTATTCTTGTGTGCAGGAAGTAGATTTCAGGAGACGAAGTTGGATCTCAAGAGCTATAACAACCAGGAAACATGAGGAAAACTATCAATCTAAGGTATTTTCAACCTCCTTCTTGGTTAAAAGGAAATGATTTTGATTGCATCTAGAAAACCATAGGAATCAACCCCTTTATGCCTAGTATTACTAGGATAATCCTAGGGAGATCTTGTTGTCCAACCAATGAGATCCCTCTAAGATTTTGTCCCATAACAATTTGGAAATTACAAGTAAACTAAAAAGTGGACAAATTTACAAGTTATTGATAAATTTTGTGTAGGAATAAGTTTAAAAGTGAACAAACATAATATTTTTAGTAAATCTAAAATTCCACTTCATTTTTATTTATTTTATAATTTTGGCAATGCATTGTGTGTCTCTTTCGGGTCATTATCTACCATTTGAAACTCTATCCAAAATTCTACTCATGGCATTCATCTAAGTGAGTTTAGGTTTATTCAACTCTACTTTTGGCCAACTATTAAGCAATTTCACACCATTTTTTTGATTTTAACCGTATAGATTTTCTTAAAATAGACTAAAACCATTAAAATAGAATTTCATGTATCAATCAATTAAAACTATATTACTTATGATAAAAATGAAACTATATTATATTTTCATTAAAAAAAAACCTCCTAAATTTATTTAAAAATGATAGGGTTTTATCCACTTTTTGAGTTTCAGTGGTTGAAAAACATCAAAAAAATTTAGAAAATTTAAATTATCTAAATTAAATCAATCTCTCCACCAAAGTCTCAACTATTTTTTTTTTTAAATTTCCAATTTTAAAAACTAGAGGAAAGCATTTGTAATTTCAAAAACACTCAATTAATTTGCACATGTTCATTAAGCATGGTTTGTACAAACCAAACATAACATATTATGTGCTAATTTACTTTGTGCTTGTATAGTATAGGATAGTGAGTGTATGTAATTATTCAAATACAAATTTAAGGAATTAATTGTTCTTTGTACATATGGGTGGATAGGATTAACGAACAGAGGCATGCAAGAGCATAAGAAGAGAGATGAAAATATTGATGGAATCTAAATACAAGGTGATGAAAACCCATATGTATATTGGGATACCGAGCACAAAGAATGCAACACTAAACTAGATACATAGAGTTACAACAAACATTAACAGAACAACAATCACACAGAGAATATCCACAGGAAAGGGAAATAGTATTCTTATTGTTCAATATCATATATTACAGAATAACCCAATAGGATTGAAAATCTATTCTATTTGAATCTACGGGCTACACATGTATATATCACAACACATGATTGTTTGTGAATTAGAGTAATGATTGAATTCCCAATTTGAACTGTTGGAACCAATTGAAGTATCAAAACATCGTATTGTTTCCACCTATTCAATAATATCCATCTTGACAATAGTTTACTTGATACCTTGCCCAGATTCATTCATCACCTTTTTTGTAAGCCAAGAGAATCCGATCACCACCACAACTTCTCTAACAATATTGGTTGTTTGAACATGTCTGCGCAATTTTCTTTAGTATGGACCCCTCCACCTCCTCTGAATCAACATAACCAAATACTAAATCATTAAAACCATTGTAGGTCATAAAATGACTCTAATATACCAAAACACCCATTTCCAATGTTCTTTACCTAGTTTTGTCACATGTCCACCGACGACACCAATTGCATGTGAAATATTTAGTATTGAACATTTCATCGCAAACATAAACCTTCCTACTATATTAGAAAATGGTACACGAGACATATAATCCTTTTCTTCCTTAATAAAAATACATAAACTTGAAGAAATCTCACAATCGAAAGCTAAAGATAAATTTACTGGTTTCACAATGTTCATACTAAGCCTCTTTAGTATCTTCACCATAAAATTTTGTTGTGATAACCACAACTTACCATTTTCCCTATATTTGTGTACTTCTATTCCTAGATTTGATGTGTTGCTCCTAGATCATTCATCTAAAACATCTTGGCCAACTGGGCCTTTAACCTACTAATCTTAATCATTTTTTGGATTGAAACAAGCATATCATCATCATATAACACCAAGATAATGAATGTACCATTGTCCAAACTTTCAAAGTAAACATAATGGATATACTCACTTAATAAATTTTAGGTAACCATGAAGGAATCAAACATCTTGAACCATTTCTTGGTTACCTTTAGGCCACACAATGATTCCCTAATGTGGGTAGTAGGATACTACAATCTATATCCCTTATCTCCATCATTATAACCAACATAGATATTAAACTTGTATAAATTCAAAGATTGTAATTCTGGAAGTAACTTACAATTTACAAGTACCTGCAACCCCCGCTGTTTCTTGCTCATATGGCCTAGTCATGGATGCCATAAACAAGTAGATGCACTTGCTTCATTAGATATCATTGTTTCTTCATTTACTTGAGTGCTCCCTTCTAGTTTGTAAAGGTTTCCAATATTTGTATCCTTCATAACCACCAAGATGCCCTTGGACACTTTCAGTGCTCCACCTTGACTTATAAACTTGTAACCTCAAGAATTCAAAACTCCCAAAGAAATTAAATTATTTTTAATTTATGGTACATGTATAACATCCATAAAAATTCTTACAATATCATCAAACATATTAATATTAATGCTCCTAATCCCAATAGTTTTATAAGAAATATCATTTCCCATAATAAAAAGATTGGCATCTATAGGTTGATGAGAAGATAACCAACTTCTATGTGAACACATGTGATGGAAAGCACCATAATATAACAACCATTCGTCTTGATATTGTGAGAAATTAAAAACAAACAAAACTTTATTAACCATACTTGGACTTAATAAGACCATATTTGCTTCATTTTTTGAGTCATACTAGGACACTTTTCTTTTCCAACAATATTTCTTAGGATGCCCTGGTTTATTGTAATACCAACATTTTAGCTTACTCCTTTTTCCTTTTGACTTGGATCTAGATGTACCTATCATTTTTTCCCCTCTTTCTTTGGATCAACCTATAGCCACCATTGATTCCACTGTGGAAGTTTCTATACTATATTTCCTCCTCACCTCCTTAGGAAACAAAGCTCCCATGATAGAGTCAAATTGAACGGTTTTTGTTGTGCTAAAGCTAATAGAAGTGACTAAATCATCCCAAGACTTAGGCAATGAACACAACAACATTGTTGATTTATCTTACTCATCAAGTTTTACATCCATACTAGTTAAATGACATATCATAGTATTAAATATATTTAAATGATAAAAAAAATTGTACCTTCTTTCATCCATAGGATGTACATTTTCCTCTTCAAGTAGATTTGGTTCGTCAAGGAGTTTTTCATGTAAAGGATTTACATTCTTCTCCATAAGAATGTTGTTGTCTCCTATCCATTTATATTAAATAGAACTTCATCTTCCATATATAGATAGATGGTACTGATATATCTCGAATCCATATCTTCCCATTCCTTGTCTGTCATGCTCGATGGTCTCTTTGTATTTCTCATCAATTCTTTGTTTAATCCTTGTTTCAATAGAAAATCACACATCTTCAAATTCCACAACTAGAAGCTACTCTTTCTATTAAAATTCTCCACCTCGAACTTAGCACTCTATACCTTCACCAGATTCCATGACCTCCACTAGACTTGGACTCAAAAAACAAAAGCTTATATGGCCTCCACCACCTTGTAGCATTCAACACAATTAAATTTTGTAGGCCGAACTCCTTTGATGTGGTCTATAGACTAAACCTCTGCACACATGATAGAAATGGTTTCCAATGGGCCTCCTTCATATTGGATAGACTTGGCCCTTCAAAATTATTCCCGACACAATACATGATCTCCACTAACAAGGGTTTTCAATTGGATTTGAAATAGTCTACATATTTTTCTCTACTCACGAAAAATCAGTCCACTGTCTCCACATATTTTTGACTACTCACAAACCAATGAAGATTCTCTCACAACAAACTGAGTGATTTTCATTCTCCTTTGCATGTGATTTTATCCTCCTCTTTGAAAACTTGTGCCCCTTAAAAACTATTTGATACCACTTGTTGGGGAATTGAGGATAGACAATGCAATAATAAACTAGATACAAAGAGTTACAACAAACATTAAAAGAATAACAATCACATAGAGAATATCCATGTGAAAGGGAATCTTTCCTTAAGATGACTTGTCAAAATCTCTTCTCTCTTTTATGCTTCCTTTACTTTGATTTTAAGAGAGAAACTTCTTCCTCTACCTTGACACATTCTTTTCTCTGTAATACTATTTCATCTTTCAGACACACGTTTATTTTCTTCTTTTCTTCTCACTGGTTTATTAGTGTTTCTTCAATCCTTCTGTCTTCTTCTAACCAGACCTATATATTTGTAATAATCTGTTGGACTTCTTCATAGTTTTTGTTGGGATTTTGAGAACTTTCCTTTATCTTGATCAATTCTTCCTTGAGTGACTTTTTTTCCTACCTTTCTCTTTTTAACTCACTCAAATCGTCGATTAGTTCAGCCTCAAGATCCACTTTTCCTTCTTCATAATCTTCTTTGTCATTTTCAATTTATTCTTGTTCTATCTCAGTATCTTAGTTATATTGATCAACATGCTATGGCTCTATGGTTGCAAGAAGAGATTACTTAGAGTAAATACTATGTATCTTATCCCAAAGCTCTTTGGCTTATGAGCATTGTTCCACTTTAACTTTTATCGAATCAGGTAATCCACCTATGATGGCATCCATTTATATTTTTTTGTTTCTTTTTAATTCCATCTTGGATGCAGTCTTAGAGGTCTCTTTGAAGCGATGTATTCTGTAACAACTGAATACCAAACATCATACCCATGTGCCTCTAAAAATTATTTCATTCTTTAGCTCCATCTCTCATAATTCTGACCATCAAACATTGGTGTTCCATTATCTAAGTAATCCATGATCTACCTTCTAGTGGTTAGACTATTTTTGAAGGACATGCTCTTATACCAATGGTTGGAATATTCACCAATACTGAGAGGGATCATGAATCAATATTGAGAAATTTTTACCATTTTAACCATAAAATTTAAACATTAAGTTATGAACAATTTATCACTCATGATTGCATTCAATATATCATCAAAATATAACCACAGATACACAGTACACAATATTTTTACATGGAAACCAAAATGGAATAAACCCACATAACACTTTTTAATATATATCTTGAATATTACATCTATAGGAAGCACCAACTTCCAAACTTCTCTAGAACCAACTGGAAGGAGGAACCAACTCCCTATTTATAGGATCCAACCTGAAGGAAGCTACAAATCCCTGAATTCTCCAACACCAAATAGAAGGAGGCTCCAACCCCCTAGTTTACAACCTCCAACCTTAAGGAAGCTCCAAATCCCTAGATTATCCAAAACCAACTAGAAGGAGGCTCCAACCCCCTAGTTTATATGATCCACCCTGAAGGAAGCTCCAAATCCCTAGATTATCCAACACCAACTGGAAGGAGGCTTCAACCCCCTTTCCTTGCCCCTTTCTTCCTCACAAAAATATAAATGAGAGAAGCAACCTGTCACTATTGTTGTCTCTAAAACTGATACATCATCATCAACAACCTATCACTGTTTCTTTCATTGATACTAATACATCATCATCATCAACCTATCATTGTTACTATCACTTATACCGATATACCATCATCAAAACTGGTTCAACCACATAAATAATATTCCAATATCACCAATAAAATCCCCCAAATCATATTCTTGAAATCACCAAGATATGAATTAATCCATGTGCCAAAATACACATCAAAGCATCCATGATATACCTCAAACCATGTACCAAAGATATTCCTTTAAGCCATGTATTGAGATATTCCTCAAGCATGTTCCAAAACATCCATGATATGCCTCAAACCATGTACCATAACCATCAAGATATGCATCAAAAATGTACCGAGAACATTCAAGACATGCCTCAAGCATGTGCCAAAATATGCATCAAACATGTGTCAAACCATCCATGATATACCTCAAAGAATATTCCATAGCCTCCTAGATATGCCTCAAGCATATACCATAACAACCAAGATATGCCTCAAACATATACCATAGCCTCCAATACATGAACATCAAAACATATATAAAACCATACCTTTTATCATGTGAAAACTTGGAGCATGAGATCTCAGACCATGAGAGCTTCCTCTACTTCAACATTAAGATAATAGCACCTTCTTCAAAATTCTGCACAGATACATGATTCATCCACTTTCAACCTGCAAACACTCGTGCTTTGCTTCACTACAATCAATGTATATCCTATATGCGATTCATCCATTTGCAACCCACGTATATACACACTTCACCCTTTTACAAACCACATATAACCTCATAAAACTTGTATGGTCACCTCCATACACTTCTCCCTCCTTGACCTCCTTTCTCCTAGGCTAGATTCACTTTTTTTAGATCACCAATCCTCCTAGCACAAGTGTAGACCCACTTATACTAGATCCATTCCAAAAAAAAAAAAATAGTTGGATGTAAAATGAGAGGTTCTTGATGTGTATTTATACCCTTCCAAGTAACTTCTTTACTTGATCTTTAAGTCGACCTGTAACTTCTTGTTTGAAACAACTTTTCTCCTTTTCTTTAATTTAGGGCCAACTTGTAACTTCTTTGACCTTATATATGGGGCTTCTTGACCATACTTTGAGGCTTCATCTTTAAGAGGGTATAAATTCTCAATCATGAGGAAGAACATGGCATACCTCCTACCGTTGGAAACGACATGACGCGAACCATTCATATATGAGAGTTATGAATGCATTTGAAATGCCTTTCATGTGATTTTTATTTAATTAACTTCAGGGTTCATGACCACACCTCCGAGGATTCTTAACCAATTAACCATATTTCCAGGGCTTTTTGTATATTTTTTTTAAAGCGTCTTCTCATAAGGGAAAGTTACACCATAAGGGGACCACTTTGGAGACTTCTTCAAATACACCCATAACTTCTAGAAGCTTATAGACTTCTTCTAGGGTTGATATCAACGAAAACCAACTTTCCAACAATATCCCCCTTTAAAATTTATGGAAACAATCATACTCCCCCTGTCTTCCTATTTTTTTCTCTCTCTTGCTTTTGTTCTTTCTACCCCCCTTTGAAATCAATTGAAAAGGGTCACTCCCCATGACAAATTCTCTCCCCTTGTCTTATTTTCAAGATGTTGTGTATATCAAAGTGGGGCTTGTATATTCTTCATTTCCTCTCTTCCATGACTTCTTTTCAATTGGTACTTCCTAGTGTAATACACCAACATATATTTAAAGCGTTCATGTCAAAATTATTATCTTCTAGACCTGCCAAATATCTCATGAATTCATCATTGTCCATATGTCACATGACTGTCCATGATTCTGCTACACACAATGTTGACCCATCTATCATTTTATTATTCTAAAGACTTCTCCAAATCTACTGCAACTAATCACCACATATTATTTCTTCTCAAGTTAAATCTAATGTATTCACTAGTCTTCTCTATCTTCAAATCAAATTCTACAAGTCTTCAACATTTTTTAATGAATATATCCTTTCTTGAATACATGATTGGAATCCTATATACAATCATGAATCTCTTCCTCAAAAGTGTGCCAATGATATTCCTCGTAACAACCATCTTACCTATTCATACCTACACAAGGATGTGTTCTGAAAATTGCTCCTTAACCAACCAATCTGTCATGGGAGATTTTGTACCTATGCCATCATACCATTCATAATATGCCTTCCCAAAATCTGCAAACACTTCAGATTTCCTGAAAGATAGTTCTCCAATATTTAATAGTTGTTTCTTAGACTCCCCTCTTCGATATTCACATTATTGGGAGTCTCCAAGAAAGATGGATTAGAACAATATATAAGGTTGCTTTGTTGCGGGGTCATGATTTTTATTTTTGACACCTTCGTCTTTACCTGTAGATTCATCACGATTTCACAATTCTGTAAATCCTATGTGTATAATTTCTGGGAGTTCTTTATTCATATGTTCTTTTTTTTTCTTTCTTCTCCAAACCTTCTTTTATCTTATATCAATGTTTCCTTCAAGGAAGCCATCATCAAGATTCTACAATCACAAGCTATATGTCCATAGTTGTGGCATTTGTAACATTCAATATTGTAGGGGGTCACCTAAACATCTCTTTCTTTAAAATTTATTCCATATGATCTGCAATCTACAACTTTATGTCCAAAATTATTACAAGTAAAACAATAACTAGGAAATAAACTTTCATACCTAGGAGCCAATGATCCTATTTTTGATGTAGTCCTTATGAATTCATGCCTTATTTGATCACGATATTCTCTTATATTGTTTCCTTCACAATGGTTGAAGCTTCTTTGATACTTGGAGATAGAGGGTCCTCTTATGCATTCATCCCTCTTTGAATCTTGTTGACCATGATTTCTTCCTTTGAGAATGTATTCACAGTTATTTTCATTCTCTTCATTCTTCTTTTCTGAGAATCTGGAACACTTCTCTTCAACTTTCATTACTAGTTGTGTGGAGCTTCCACTCTCTACAATGTTATTGTTGGGATTTACATTTTCATATTCCTTACACAAGGACTCACCAATGTATCCAACACTTTATTTATTGAAGGGTGATCTTTGATATTTGAGAATATTTTCTAGTACTTGAGAGCTCTTCAAGTTCTTGTTAAGCTTGTCAACTTCAACTCTTAATGAGACGAATTCTTCTTTAAGATTCTCACAATTTTCCTCTTTCTTCATCATCAGGGTATTCATTACTTCTTTTTTTCTCTTTTCTTCTTCAAGTTGTGTTTTCAAGGAGATGATTTTTTCTTCAAATATTCTTTCTTTTTGACTAAATTATTCTTCAATCTTGTTTAATCCCTCAAATATTTCCTTAAGATGACTTGTCAAAATATCTTCTCTCTTTTCTTCTTCCTTTGCCTTGATTTTAATTGAGAAACTTCTTCTTCTTCCTTGAAACATTCTTTTCTCTATAATACCATTTCATCTTCCAAACACTCGTTTATTTTCTTCTTTTCTTCAAACTAATTTTTGAGCATTTCTTAAATCCTTCTGGCTTCTAGCCGGACCTTTATATTTGTAATAATATGTTGCAATTATTCAGATTTTTTGTTGGTATTTTGAGAACCTTCCTTTGGCTTGATCAAATCTTCCTTGATTGACTTGTTTTTCTTCCTTTATCTTTTTAGCTCACTCAAAGCACTGATTAGTTCTTCCTAAAGATCCACTTCACCTTCTTCATAATCCTCTTCATCATTTTCAAGTTCTTCTTGTTATATCTCAATATATTCTTTATCTTGATCAACATGCTCTAGCTCTGTTGTTACAAGAAGAGATTCCTTAAAGTAGAGATTGTGTAGCTTATCCCAAAGATCTTTGGTTGATGAGCATTGTCCCACTTTGACTTTTACTAAATTAGGTAATCCATCTAGGATGACATCCATTGCTATTTTGTTGTTCCTTCTTAATTATGTCTTGGCTGCAGTCTTCAGAGGTCTCTTTGAAGTGGTGTATCATGTAAGAACTGATTACCAAACACCATACCCCTCTACCTCTAAAAATAATTTCATTCTTAAGCTCCATCACTCATAATTCTAACCATCAAACACTGGTGTTCCATTATCTATGTAATCCATGATTTACCTTCTAGTGGTTAGACTATTTCTGAAGGACCTACTCTGATACCAATTGTTGGAATATCCACCAATACTAAGAGGGGGGTGAATCAATATCGATCACATTTTACTATTTTAACCATAACATGTAAACATTAAGTGATGAGCAATTTATGACTTATGATTTCATTCAATATATCATCAACATATAACTAGAAATACACAGTACGCAAGATTTTTACGTGGAAACCAAAATGGGATAAACCCATAGAACACTTTTTAATATATATCCTGAATATTACATCCACAGGAAGCACCAACTTCCAAACTTCTCCAGCACCAACTAGAAAGAGGAACCGACCCCTTATTTATAGGACCCAACCTAAAGGAAGCTACAAATCCATAAATTATCTATCACCAAATGGAAGGAAGCTCCAACCCCCTAGTTTACAGGCTCCAACCTTAACAAATCTCCAACTCTCTATATTCTCCAGCACCAACTGGAAGGAGGCTCCAACCCCCTAGTTTGCAGTCTCCAACCTGAAATAAGATCCAACTCCCTAGATTCTCCAACACCAAATGGAAGGAGGCTTAGAACCCCTTTCCTTTCCCCTTCCTTCCTCTCGAAAATATAAATGAGAGAATCGACTTGGCACTATTGTTGTCACTGAAACTGATACATCATCATCATCATCATCATCAACCCACCACTATTTCTGTCACTGATATTGATACATTATGATCATCAAAATGTCATTGTTATTGTCACTGATACTGATACATCATCATAAAAAATGGTTCAACCACATAAATATTATGCCAATATCACCAATAACATCCCTCAAATCATATGCCAAAAATCACCAAGATATGCATTAATCCATGTGCCAAAATATGCCTCAAAGAATCCATTATATACCTCAAACCATGTACCAAATATATGAATTTAAACCATGCATCAATATATTCCTCAAGCATGTGACAAAACATCCATGATATGCCTTAAACCATGTACCATAACCGTCAAGATATGCATCAAGCATGTGCCAATAACATTCAAGACATGCATAAAGCATGTACCAAAATATGCATCAAACATGTGTCAAACCATCCATGATATGCCTCAAGGAATATGCCATAACCTCCTATATATTCATCAAGTATATACCATAATCACCAAGATATGACTCAAACATATACCATAGCCTCCAAGATATTAACATCAAAACATATAGAAAACAATACATTTTATCATGTGAAAACCTGGAGCATCAGATCTCAGACCATTATACCTTCCTCTACTTCATCATTAAGATCATATCACCCTCTTCAAACATTTTCACAGATACATGGTTCATCCACTATCAAATTATGGACACTCATGCTTTACTTCAATACAATCCTTGTATACTCTATATGTGATTCTTCCATCTGCAACCCACATATATACACACTTCACTCTTCTGAAAAATGTGTATAACCTCAGAAAACTAGTATGGTCACCTGCGTACACTTCCATCTCCTTGACCTCCTTTCTCCTAGGCCATAATTTCTTTGATGATATCACCAATCCTCCTAGAAAAAGTGCAGACCCACTTATTCTATCTCCATTCCACAAACACACACTTGGTTGGATGTAAAATGAGAGGTTCTTGATGTGTATTTATACCCTTCCAAGTAACTTCTTTACTTGATCTTTGAGTTGGCCTGTAACTTATTTTTTTTTAACAACTTTTCTCCTTTACTTGAATTTAGGGCCAAATTGTAACTTCTTTGACCTTAGATCTAGGTCTTCTTGACCATACTTCAGAGATTCATGTTTAAGAGGGTATAAATTCTCAACCGTGAGGAACCACATGGCATACCACCTACTGTTGGAAATGACATGATGAGGACCATCCATCTATGAGAGTTCTAAATGCATTTTCAATGTCGTTCATGTTCTTTTTATTCATTTAAAGTTGGGATTCATGACCACACCTTCAAGTCTTTTTAACCACTTAACCATATTTCTAGGGAATTTTTAGATTTCTTCAAAGTGTCTTCTTATGAGGGCCATGCTTAAATATTTTTAATAAGGGGACCATTTTGGAGACTTCTTCAAATACACCCATCACTTCTAAAGGATTCTATACTTCTTCTAGGATTGACATATATGATAACCAACTTTTGAACAACATAAATATTATGCCAAGATCTCCAATAATATCCCCCAAATCATATACCCAATATCACCAAGATATGCATCAAACCATGTGCCAAAACCTCCAAGACATGCCTCAAGCATGTGATAAAACCTGTAAGATATGAATTAAGCATATACCAACATCTCCAAGATATGTCTCAAACCATATGCAAAAACCTCCAAGATATTCCTTAAGCATATACCAAAATATCCAAGATACAAGCCTCAAGACATATGAAAAACATACCTTTCATTCTAAAAGAACCCTAGTGCATCTAATCTAAGATCATCAAACCTTCCTTGGCTTTAGCATCAATAAGAGGGAATATTCTTCATAACCTTTCCTCAGCCTCACATGATTGGATAGGGAAACAAGTGGGGCCTCATGTGATGATTATTGGAAAACTAGTGGGCCCTCATGAGACACCCTATACTTGACCTATGGGGGTCACCTCAGATAGGGTTTCACAAAAAACCCTTCTCACACTGCACCTACGAGAACTTCCTCCTTTTCATGACTTCATTATCTCACTTGTGCCAAGATATTATGTGTTTTCTTGATGACTAAATGAGAGGTTTTTGATGTGTATTTATATCCTTCCAAGTACCACCTTTACTTGTCTTTAGGGCCAATCTGTAACTTCTTGTTTGTAATCATTTTTCTCCTTTACTTGATTTTGGGGCTAAATCATAACTTCTTAACCATTTAGGGGAAAATTTACATGATCATATTTGAGAGGGAATATCTCCTCAACGACGAGGAACCATGTGGCATGCCACCTACTATTTGAAATGGCTTGCAGAGGACTATCAATCAATAGAGGTTTTGCATACATTTTATTCAATAAAATATAAGCTTCATAGCCACACCTCTGGGGTTTACTGACCATATCTTTAGGGATTCTTGATCATACATTGTAACTTCTTTTCTTAATAACTGAGGCTTCTTGTAGGATTATTCAAAGCATCTTCCCATTTGGGACATACTTAGAAATACACCACAAGGGGACCACTTTGGAGATTCCTTCAAATAAACCCATCATTGCTAGGGGTTTGTGGACTTTATTCTACGTTTGACATCAATGCCAACTAATTTTCCAACAATCCCCCCCTTTGGAATTGATGGAAACACTCATACTCCCCCTGTGCTTGTTTCTCCCCCTGTCTCCATGCACTCACCTTTCCTTCATTCTTTTGTTCTTTATCCCCCCATTTGACATCAATGGAAAAGGGTTAACTCCCCCTATCTTCTTTGCAGAAATTTGTGTAGATCGCTTGGGGCATAAACTACTCCCAGTTTATGTTGAAGATAATCAAAAGTCTCCCTTGGGAGAGGTTTGGTGAAGATATTTGCAATTTGTTCTTTTGTCCCAATGTACTCCAACTTGATCTTCTTTTATGTGAATTGTTCTCCTATAAAGTGGAACTTGATAAGAATATGCTTGGTCTTGGAATGCATCACTCAATTTTTGGAGATACTTATAGAACTTGTATTGTCACATAATATTGATATAGGATCATCATATTTTACTTGTATGTCTTTCAGGGTTTGCTTCATCTAGAGGACTTGAGTACAACATGTTGCTACTGCAATATAATCTTCTTCTGTTGTAGAAAAAGATACTGAGGACTTATTCTTACTTAACCAAGATACTAGAAAATCACCCAAGTAGAAGGCTTATCCACTAGTACTTCTTCTATCATCAATGCTTCTTTCCCAATCTACGTCATTGTAGGAGACCATAGTCAACTCATTCCCTTTTGGATACCACAATCCAAAATCTGTTGTTACTTTGAGATATCTGATGATCCTCTTTACTTCCATAACATGTGTTTCCTTCAATGTTGCTTGAAATATGGAAACATGTCCAACTACCTAGATTAAATCTGGTCTTGAGGTTGTCACATAGATTAGGCTTCCAATCATCTATCTATAGAGTCTATGATCTTCTTCCTTATATTCATCATTTTTTATCAACTTGCAACCAGTCACCATAGGAGTACTTATAGGTTTTCAATATTCCATTCCAAACTTCTTCGTCATTTCTTTGATATACTTGGTTTGGGAAATAAAAATACCTTCATCTAGTTGAGATATCTGGAGTCCCAAGAATAAATTCAACTCACCAAGTAGGGACATTTTGAACTCTCTCTGCATGTTCTTGGAATCATTTTGACTCAAGCTATCATCATCACTTCCAAATATGATGTCATCCACATATACTTCAATGATAAGTATGATGTCTTGATCCATTTTTATGTAGAGATTGCTATCTGCATTTTCCTTTTTTAATCCTTTTTATTGTAAGTACGTGTCCAGTCTTGAATACCAGGCTCTAGGCACTTGATTATGTCCATATAGATATTTATTCAATCTACAAACATAATCTTCCCTTTATGATAGTAGGAACCCCTCTAGTTGTTCGATGTAGACTTATTCTTCTAGTTATCCATTTAGAAATTATGATTTTATGTCCATCTGATAAACTGTGATCCTTTGGAACATGCATAGGCCAACATCATTCTGATTGCTTCCATTCTAGCAGCAAGAGAAATTTTTTCTTCAAAATTTGTTCCTTCAACTTGAGCATATCCCTTGTATACTAACCTTTATTTATTATTGGTTACTTGTCCATATTCATTTAGTTTGTTTCTAAATACTCATTTTTTACTAATCACATTTTTATCCTTAGGTCTCATTATTCTCTATTTGATTCAATAATTCTTCCTTGGCCTTGATCCAATGTTCATCATTGTTGGCTTTGCTCAAATCTGATTGGTTCAACTATTGATAATAATGCTATATTTATTTGTTCTAGTGCTTGTTTGCTTCTTTGGGTTTCTATTCCTGCATTTTTATCCCCAATTATTTTTTCCGGTGGATGATTCTTCTGACACCAGAGTTTAGGTGTCTTGGAGGATGTATGGATATCTTGTTGATTGTCTTTTGTTTCATCTTGCTCTACTTATGGTTGCTTTTATTATGGTTCTTCTTCTTCTAGTACTTCTTTTTCTTTTAGTTCTTCTTCTACTTCCTTCTCTTTTGAATTTATTCTTTATCTCTGGTCTTCAAAACATTTGTTTCATCAACATTTACATTGATTCTTTCCACTATTTTGTTGAGTCTTAGGTTGTATCATTTGTATGCCTTTTTTTGCTTGAGTATCCAACCAGTATCCCTTCATCAACCTAAGAGTCAAATTTCCCAATCTTGTTATCTTCTCTTTTTATGTAACATTTGCTTCCAAACACTCTAAAGTTCTTGATG